>VMDO01002713.1:0-83472 GCA_007922755.1 Pedetes capensis | reverse complement strand
AGCTGCCTTCTGAAATCTTCTGTTTAGTTCCTTAACTTCACCATGTCTTCCTTTTACTTTAGCTGCTCCACGTTCAAGGGCAAGTTTACTGTCTCTTTTGACATGTAATTTGGTCTTTTCTTTTTTTCTTGTCTTTTTAAGAACTTTGCTTCCTTCTTGAATGATACCTTTTATGTCATGCCACAACTCTTCTGGTCTCCTATCATTTGTGTCTAATGCATTAAACCTATTTTTGAGGTGGTCTCTGAACTCAGGTGGGGTATACTCAAGGTCATACCGTGGCTCTCGTATACTTGTTCTAATTTTCTTCAGCTTCAGTTTGAACTTGCATTTGAGAAGTTGATGGTCTGATCCACAATCAGCACCTGAGCTTGTTTTGACATTTTGTATAGAGCTTTTCCATCATCTCTTTCCACATATGTAGTCAATTTGATTCCTGTATGTTCCATCTGGTGAAGTCCATGTGTATAGTCTCCGTTTATGATGTTGAAAAAATGTATTTGCAATGAAAATGTCATTGGCCTGACAAAATTCTTTCATGCGATCTCCAGCTTCATTTCTGTCACCAGGACCATATTTTCCAACTACTGAGACTTCTTCTTTGTTTCCAACCTTTGCATTCCAGTCACCAGTGATTGTCAGTATGTCTTGATTGCATGTTTGATCTATTTCAGATTGCAGAAGCTGATAGAAGTCTTCCCTTTCTTCGTTTGTGGCCTTAGTGGTGGGTGCATAAATTTGAATAATAGTCATATCAACTGGCCTTCCTTGTAGGCGTATGGATATTATTCTATCACTGACAACATTGTATTTCATGACAGATCTTGAAATGTCTTTTTTGATGATGAATGCAACCCCATTTCTCTTTAGTTTATCATTCCCAGCATAGTAGACCATATGATTGCCTGACTCAAAATGGCCTATGCTGGTCCATTTTAACTCACTGATGCCTAGAATGTCAATGTTTATGCACTCCGTTTCTCTTTTAATGATTTTTAATTTTCCTAGATTCATACTACGTACATTCCATGTTCCAATTATTAATGGATGTTTACAGTTGTTTCTCCTCATTTTGAGTCATGACATATCAGCAAATGGAGGTCCCTGGGACTTTACTCCATTTCTGTCATCACATTAGACTCTACTTTGAGGAGGCAACTCTTCCCCAGTAGTCTTTTGAGTGCCTTCCAACCTGGAGGGTTCATTTTCTGGCACCAAATCTGACAGTGTTTCTTTGCTATTCATAGGGTTTTCAATGGCTAGTTGTTTTGGGAGTGGTTCTCCAGGTCCTTCTCCCTAGTCTGTCTTAGTCTGGAAGCTCAGCTGAAAACCTGTCCACCATGGGTAGCCTTGCTCATATCTGAGGTACCAGTGGCAGAGCTCTCAGCCTCATTGCAACACACAAGCCCCCACAGTGCAGCAAACTGACAGACGTGTAGGGGAGTATTCCTTTACTATCCTGTTAATATCTGCACAACATCTTGTGATAAGTCATGTTTTATTTTTATATTGATATTACATGTTTCCTCTTTCTTCATCTTTGTCAATATTGCTAAAGTTTCGTCATTTTTTTAAATCTTAGAACAAACTTTTTACCTTATTGATTTTCTCTGGTGTTTTCAGCTGCATTCATTTCTGATTATCTTCATTATTCTCTTTTCATTTGAGTCTATTTTCTTCTTCATTTTCTAGCTTTTGTGTAAAAACTTGTACTGTTAACTTGAAGTCTTCCTCTCCACTATAATTCTTTAGTGATACACTTCCCTTCCAGCACAGCCTGACAGACTTTTGACAGAATTTGGTTGTTGTTGTTCTTGTTAGGTGCCTCCCCTCATATAGTTTTCAATGGCTAATTATTTGGGGGATGTTTCCAGAGTGGACCGCTTTGCCCTTCTCCCATTATTGAAGTGCTAGGGATCAATCCCAGGGCTTGAGAGAATGCAGAGCAATCAACTGAGCTAAACCCCAGGACACAGAATTTATATGTTGTTGTTGTAGTCAGGTGCCATTGAGTTGGTCTGACTCATTGCCACCTAATGTACAAGAGGTGAAACACTATTGTCAATGCTTTTCTGCTATTCACAGGGTTTTCAATGGCAAATTTTGGGAGTAGGCTTCCAGGTCCTTCTTCTAAACCTACAGCAACTGGTGTTCCCAGGTTGTCTCCCATACAACTACTAACTAGGTCCAACTCTGCTTAGCTTCTGAGATCTGATGGGATTGGACCATCAGATTGGGCCACAGTGGTACAGCAGCAGGCACAGAATTTGGTAGGTATACTTTATTTACATTCCATTCTACACATATTTCATTTCCTTTGAGACTTTCTTTTTGGAATTCTTAGAAATATATTGTTTAATTTCCAAGTGTTTGACATTTTCCTTTTCTATTTCTTTTTTTAATTTCTAATCTGATCCTCTTAATAGTAGAGGAATTAGTCTCTATTATTTCAGTCACTTTTTAAAACCATTAAGATTTGTGTTATAGCCAGGAGGTGGTCTAACTCAGTGGATGCCCCATGGGCAGTTGAAGAGGATGTATGTTCTCCTGTTGTTGGATTGCATGTTCTATAAGTGACATGACCATTAGATCTTGATGGTTCAGAGATATGTTAATCTTCCATTTCTTTACCAATTTGCTCTCTAGCAGTTCTATAATTACTGAGAATAGGGTATTGATATTTCAAATTGTGCTTGAGGATTTAACTATGTCTTCTGTCAAATCTATCAGTGTTTTTTTCATGAATCTCGAACTCTTTTGTCTGATACTTGAAGAATGAACAACCCAAATAACAAAGAAAAACTTAGAAATGCAAGATAAATTTTAAAATATTTTGAATTGAGTGAAAACACAACTTATCAAACAGGGGAAAGCTAAAGTAATATTTACAGGAAAATGTATTCCATTAAATGCATATAATAGAAAAAAGAAATATCCAACATCAATTACCTAAGCTTCCACTTTAGAAAATTAGGGGGAAATGAACAAATTAAACTTAAATAGAGGAAATAAAATAATAACAATTAGAAATCAATGAATTTGGAAATTGGCATGGAAAATTAACAAAACCCAAAGCTATATCTTCTAAAAAATATTGATAAAATTGAAAATCTTCTTGCCAAAGTAACCAAGATAAAAAGTTACCAACATCAGCAAACAGGTTGACTTCACAGACATGAAAAAGACAGGAAGGAGACATTACAAGCAACTTTATGCTCTCAAATGTGATTACTTAGATGAAATGGACCAATTCCTGAGAATAACAAAAGTATTAAATGTACTCCAGGAGAAATAGATAACTTAAATAACTATATCTGCTAGGAGAAGTGAAATTAATATTTAGAAACCTTTACAGCACACTCAGCCCAGAGAATTTCATTGAAGAATTCTATCAGGTATTAAAGGAAGAACTAACATCAGTTCTCCACAATTTCTTCCAAATAAAAGAAGAAGGAGGAACACTTCCCAATGCATTTTTGACATCAGAATTGTTCTAATAACAAAACCACCAAATATATTATAGCAAACTACAGATGTTAACGAAATGTTAGCAGATAGATTGATAATACATTATGACCAAATGTGATTTGTTCCAAAAATACAAGCCTGATGCAACATTTATAAGTCAATTAACATATTAACAGACTGAATAAAGAAAAAAATTAACAATAAATGCAGAAAAAGCATTTGATATAATTGAAAATGTATTCATAATTAAAGTAACTACCAGAAAACTAGGTCTAATAGAAGGGTCCTTCCTTAAACTAATGAAAGAAATATGTGAAAACATGGAGATAATGTCATAATTAAAAATCAGCCACTGGAGATTTTCCTCTTAAAATAGAAAAAAGGAAGATGTCCTCTCTCACTTCAATCTAACATTATCCTGGAAGTCCTACCTAGAACAATAAGAAAAAGAAATAATGGAGAAAGGATTGGAAAAGACAAACTATAATTATTCCCTGATGACATTATTATCCATGTAAAAAATCCTAGAGAACCAACAAAAACTCCTAGAAATAATTCGCAACTATAGCATGGGTGCAGGATACAAGGTCAAAAAGTTTAATTGTAAAATTTAATTGCTTTTCCATATATCAGTAATGAACAACTAGAATTTAAGGTTAAAGAAGCATTATCTCTTATAGTAGTAACAAAAATTATACACTCAAGTATAAATCTAACAAAATACGCATAAAATACATAAAATGCACATAGAAAAAACCTGAAATTTTATGCAAAAGTGAAAGCAAAATGGACCATAGACATAAAAGTAAAATCAAAAGTATAAAACTTATTTTTTTAAAAAAGGAGGGAAAAAATCTATATGATCTTAAGTTTGATAACATGTAACACCAAACAATAACCGTGAACTAATAAATAGATGCTTTAGCCAGACATGGTGGCTCACATTTGTAATCCCAGTGACTCAGGAGGCAGAGGCAAGGTGATCACAGGTTCTAGGCCAGAGGTAGTCAGTAACTTAGCAAGACCCTGTCTCAAGCTAAAAATAAAAAAGGGTGCTGAGAGTGCAGTTCAGTGATAGAGTACATACAAAAAGTATGCACAAGGCCCTGGGTTCAGTCCCTCAGTACCACAAAAATAAAAATAATTAATAAAGAAATAAATAAGTTATGTTGTTATTGTTATTGTTAGGTGCCATCGAGTCAAGTCGAGTCCGACTCATAGTGACCCTCATAGGGTTTTCAATGGCTGATTGTTTTGGGATTGCCTTGGGAGTGGGTTGCCAGGTCCTTCTCCCATTTTGCAGTGCTGGGAATTGAACTCGGGACCTCAGAGACTGCAGAGCAGCACTCTACCAACTGAGCTAAATCCCAGCCCAAATAAATTATACTCTATTAAAATTAAAAACTTATATTCTGCAAAAGACACTATAGAGAAACAAAAAGCTAACTGGGAGGAAATACTTAGAAGCATCTCTCTGTATTGCATCTGTATGATGCTGTATAATATTATACTGTATTACACTGTGTGACACTACCCATATAAGGCTGGATACATGGAAATACACATTTGTCAAACCCCACAGTGCTTACAACGCTTAAAAAAAATCATTTAGAAGGCTGAGGTGTCCCTGGGTGGAATATCCTTGGTGGAATTAGAATAAAACCGTGTTACAAGGGTCCAGTGCATCCTTACAGAAAAGGATAGGGGAAGGTGCTGACCTAAGTAACTTTGGAAACGTGTGACAACTTTAAGACTGAAGGCAAAAAGAAGTATATAAGCACTCAACTCCAGCTGGTTAACCCTTACAGAAATATAAGCTACCACTTCTGAAGCCATTGTCCATGCATATTGAAGTTGAAGTAAGTGAGTAACAGGTGGTGACAGCCAATTTTCTTGTGGGAGATGACAGAGAAGGAAGGTTGAATGATTCATGAGGTATTTGATTGGAGTTAGATACACCATGATGAGCTAATATTTAGCTTGATATATTATAGAAGGGTACCTATAGGAATATCCAAAGAGATATACATATATGACATAGTGTATGTACATAAATTCCTCTGCTATATCAACTTATTGTTACTGTTAGGTGCTGTCCAGTCAGGTCTGACTCATAGTGACCCTATGTACAACAGAAAGAAACATTTCCTGACATTGTACTATGCCCAGTACTATTGTCAGTGCTTCTCTGTTACATATAGGGTTTTTAATGGCTGATTGTTTTTCAGGATTGCTTTGGGAGTAGATTGCCATGTCCCTCTCCCATTTTTGTGGTGCTGGGGATCTAACTCAGGGCCTCAAAGAGCACAGAACAGCACTCTACCAACTGAGCAGAGGGCACCTAAAACAGAAAATTGGTACTAGAGAAGGGGGCTGTAGGGCTGGGGTTTAGATCAGTTGGTAGAGTGCTGCTCTGTGCTCTCTGAGACCCTGGGTTCTATCCCCAGCACTGCAAAAGTGGGAGAAGGATGTGGCAATCCATTCCCAAAGCAATCTCAAAACAAGAAGCTATTGAAAATCCTATGAGGGTCAGTAAGAATCAGACCTGATTCAAAGGCACCTAATAACAACAATGGGGTTGTTGTTGTACAGAAACCTGACAGTGTGGTTCTTAGGCCATTGGAACTTGTTCGCGGGAGAGGTTTGGAAGAATTTGGAGACGTGGGAGCCTGGATCCCTGAACTGATGGAAGCAGAGTTTGAGGGGTGTTTCTGGTGAGCTTTTGAAAAAATAGAATGATGTTGCTGATAGAAATCCAGGTGGATCTTACAGGGATTCAGAGGAAAATAAGGACTTTACTGGGAACTGAACTATAGGTGATTCATGTCACACTTTAGCAAAGAACTTGTCTGAGGTCTTCCCATGTCCTAAAGATTTGAGAGGGCTAAATTTAAAAGTAATGGACTAATTAACTTGGTAGAGGAAATAACACA
Organism: Pedetes capensis; assembly: GCA_007922755.1. NCBI lineage: Eukaryota > Metazoa > Chordata > Mammalia > Rodentia > Pedetidae > Pedetes > Pedetes capensis. The sequence continues at coordinate 77,071 of VMDO01002713.1, read as the reverse complement.
AGGGTGGCATAACATTAGGATTGTATGTTGATTATTATTGGCAACAGAAAGATCTAAACAATGTACAGTTTAAAGAGGAAAAGCATAGAGCTTTTCTAAATTTACTGATTACTGGTTCTGGCAAGGAGACAATAATTGTTGAAGAAATAACCTGCATTTAAGAGAACAATAGTATTAATGCCCTCAGGGTAGAGAAGAAGTTGTCCAGGCCCCTCCCATCTAAGACTCCAGGGTGTCAAACAGAAAAGTCACTGGGAAGACCTTACTTTGAAGAGAGAGTGCTTCAAAGTGAGTGGCTCCAGGATCCCCTGCTGCAGAGGAGCCTCCCCAGAGAAGGGATTTCTTCACATAGGCACACAGAAGCTACTGTAGCCATGGCCCAAAAGGGCTTAGCTACTAGTTGAGCTGGCAGCACACCATAGTGACACCCACGTGGTGTTGGTCTTGCAGGAATGAAGAATTCAAAAGATACCGGGTTGTGGAGGCTGCCACCAACATTCCAGAAAGTGGCCTAGAAGGCAGGCAGTGTGTACCAGGGTTGGATGCTGGGCAGAGAGCCCCTAAAGGACTGGTGCATGAAACTTTGAGGATGGAGTCTAAGTGGAAATAGAGACCCCAGGATGCTGGAGATGTTAGCACTGTGGAACATGTCCCAAGGAAAGCTACCAGCAATGAGTGGAGCCAGCCCAAGATGGACATGGCGATAGAGCCACCCAAGCCAGGTGATATTACATGTGCCCAATGCCAGAAAAGGAGCCACAGGATTTCTTTGTCCAGTGGGCTATAGGTCTTATTTCGGACCAGCCTTTTCTTTCTGTGTCTCCATTCCTCCCTTTGGGAATAGGAATGCTTACTGTATGTTATTGTATGTTGGAAGCATGCAGTCTGTTTTTTGTTTGGTAGGGGCCCACAGTTAAATTTGACTTGAATCTGTGGAGACTTTGGACTTGGACTTTTGAGCACAATTGAGACTCTAAAGACTTTAGGCAATCTTGGAGTTGCACTGAATTCATTTTACATTATGAAATGACCATGAACAAAGGGGTCCAGAGGCAGAATGTTATGGTTTGAATCTAAAATGTCCCCCAAGATCATTTGCTCGAATGTTTGGTCTCTAGCAGGTGGTACTGTCCTGGGAGATTTTGGAACTTGGGGAGATGAGATCTAGCTTTACAAAAGTAGACCATCAGGGATGGGCCTTTGGAGGTTTTGACCCAGACCCACAGTTCTGGTCATTGCCTCTGTGCTCTATGCCTGATCCACCATGACGTGAGGCTCTCTGAATGAGGCTGCTGCCACCTGCTCCGTGCCACCATACCTTTGGGCATTATAGACTGACAAGAAAACTTGTCACTCTGTGAGCCCCCAATAAATTATTCCTCCTCTAAGTTTGTTTCAGTCAGTTTTTCTTCCACAAGGACCAGTGAGCTGAGTAACACAACCTAGAAGCAAGGTTACCCCATGAGAAATAAGCACACCTGGTACCCAGACCTTAGGTCTAACACTTCTTACAGTATTAAAAGTGCTCAAAAAATGTCAACCCACACGGATGGGAGTATATCGAAAGGGGCACAGGATCAACTGAAAGAACATCAGTGTTCAAAGATGAAGCAATTTTAACACCACAATAAGTAACATAGTATAAAATTTTACCCCAAAGTATAAAATAAATATTCATAAGGCCATGCTCCTACAAGTAATTTCCTGAATAAGCACAGAAAAGAATCCAATCTCTTGTGTAGAACTCCTCACCCCCAAATGTGTATTCCCTCTCAAGTGTATAGAGAGCTACTCCCCATCTCTCACGGCTAGGCTGTGCCCAGTGACTCCCTTTCAGAAAGTGTAGAAAGAAGGAAAAGAAAAGTAACAAATCTGACAAATCTCCTCAACCAGGAGATAAAGTGCAATATCAACAGTAGTGCATCATGTTGAAAGACCCCAGATACAATGTATCTCCATGCTATTCCTCAAAAACACTTCCAATCTGGTTATGAGAAAAGCCACAGACAATTCCAATAGCGAGCAGTCTTCAAAGTACCCTACCAGTACTCCTTATCAGTGTGAATAACTGATGTTTTGACAATTAGGTGAATATACCTGCTATAAGAAGACATAGGTTAAGCCCTCCCCCCCAAAAAACATCAAATGAAACTCAAAGGAAACAGCAGAATGAAAACAAAATTGGCAACAATAAAAAAGTGTTTAAAAGGTAAGGAGTTATATTTTTAAAAATAGCAACTTATCATTTATTCAATGTATTGCTTTATTGAACAGCTACTTGGAGAGGGGCCATTGTGTGCCAGACAGCCTTCCAGGACTGGGGAACAGCAGAAGAGAAATCAGACAAATACACTTGAACTCAAGGACTGGTGCACTGGGCAGTGGCTTGGTGGACTGGCTAAGCGATTATGATTCTAGAGAAGACTTAGCAGGTGCAGATGGTAACATTATTCTAGATCAAGTCTTCAGGTAGAAACTGAAACTAGCTCAGCAAAGAACATATGCAAAGGTCAGCTGGGCGCTATGGTGGAGCATGTGGAGTAGCAGGAGGCACATAGAGCCAAGCAGTTTACAAAGGCACAGACACCAGATGGCCAGCAGAGTGCGAGGCAAAGGGAGAGCCGCCCAGTTAAAATGCACCCAGCTGTGAAGGCAAGGCTTGGAGTGCCTGTCTGACATGCTCACTGCAGTGGCACTTTGGCCAGAGCTAGCAACTGGGCTCATTAATTACATTCTCTTGCTCAGGGGCCCCCTGCAAAGCCCACTGCCATCTGTAGATCAGAGGAGCTGGAGTTCCTCTCTGCTGTACAGTGGCTTCCTTGAAGGAAGATGGAAGCGTATTAGCTCAGTAGCTACCTGTCATCTAGGTATGCTTTGGGAAAATAGGGCACAGAAATGGGAGCAGGGGGAGGGAGGAGAAAAACTGGGTAGCTGTGAGAGGTAACCCAACATGCACAATTTGAGTGCTCCCCAGGATGGCTCTGGGGACACCAGAGGTTCAAAGGCAGCAGAGAGTGAATGTCCCCTCCTTCAGAGTGTCTGCAAGCTCTAAGCCAATAGCCCCCCAGCTGGTCTCTTCCCTTTGCTGTGTCTAAATCCCACTCTGTGCACAATGCCAGGTGCTCACCCCCTTCATATTTTCTTTAATATAACAAGTAATCACAGTCTTCTCTTATAAAACACTGCTTTACTGAGGAACCAAATAGTCCTTTTTCTCAGCATTCCAGACACTGATAAAATAGAACAATTATATCAATTGGCATCTTGAGTGAGCCCAAGTTATAATTTCTCCCAGTTTGATAAGGTTCAAGAATGGAAGAGATTGAAAACATTGCAGAGCAAGATAGTATGGCAATTTAATCAGTGGCAGAATAAAACCCTGTATCAGATATCAAACACTTTCCTATTGATGCCAAATTGCTTTGTCCCAGGGAGGACTCACAGGTATCACTTGATGTCTGGGGAAAAAGTAATGTCTTCTCTTTATAGAGCAGAGCAGCAGCCTTTATGTGGCTATTTGAAGAAAAGTTAAGAAAGGGATACTGCAAATTGGAATGGAGATGTGTAGGAAGACCTCAGTGAAGCTTGTGAGAGGGTTCTTTGCCAAGTTTAAACAGTTGTCCCCAACCCCCCCCCCACACACACACATACCACCACAGAAGTCACTCTGTCTCCACCTTTTTCTGGGAGAATTAACCCTGAATTTCCTGAAGAAATTCCAGTGGCCTCCCCTGAGACAGCCTTTGTGCCAGACCAAGTTGATTCTCGTCCTGAATCTTGCCCCTCTTCTTCTAGACCCATAACTAGACTCTAGTGCCAGGAGACCCCTAGAAATGAGGTGTAAAATGTGAACCAGGAGGAGGTGGGCAATGTGCCAGAATAACTAGTTGAGTTTTCTAATTGTTGTTAGGTGCCGACTCATAAAGACTCTCACAGGGTTTTAAATGGCTGATTGTTTCAGGATTGCTTTGGGAGTAGACTGGAATGACCTTCTTCCATTTTTTGTAGTGCCAGGGGTCGAACACAGGTCCTCAGAGAGTGTGGAGCATCACTCTATCAACTGAGGTAAACTCCAGCTCAATCTGGAGAAGCTATGTGGGAATGGATATTGAAGTTTGAAATGATGGTGACAGAAACAAGAATTTGGATTTGAATTTGAGGCTCTCTGAGCAGTGGCTCTGCATTTAAAGTTGCAGCTTGGAGAGGCAGAAAACTTCTAGCTATTGGCTGAAGGAATCATGGACTACAGGGTGGTTCACAGGAAATTAGAAAGGCCAACCTGCTTTGATTTAATGTAGAGGAAGGGATTCAAAGTCCTGCAAGATCAGAATGTTAGACTGGATTTGCCATTCAAGACCTACTCATCAACACTGGGAGGGTCCAGAAGGCATACTTCTTATCACTAGTAAGAGAAATCAAATCATAAGGGGAAGCCATGGCATCCTTGAAAAGCTCTCTGACCACTCTTCTCTACTGACCAGCACTTTTAACAGAAGCCACTCGATTGGAGTCACTCAATTAGAACACTCAAACACAGCAGAAGCAATTTTATATGGTGGTGGCAGGAGCCAAGTGGCAATAATAAACCACCAAATGTGAGGTGGGTGTGGTTACCATAATGCACAGAGAATCAAAGCAGCAATCAGAACAGAGATGATCTTCCAATTTATGGTGATTCCATTGAGGCCAATGCTCTAGCTGGGTGGTCAGGGACTTAGAAAGACTATAAAAGGAACATGGGTGACAAGGAAGTGTGGGGAAGAAGGATGTGGATAGATCTCTCTGAACAGGTAGAAAGCATATAAATATCTGTGCTCTATGTGAATGTTTTCCAAAGTGTGAACTCAGCAGATAAGGCCTTAAGGGGACAGGATGACCCACTCTGTGGATACAAGTCAGACTCCTTCCCTGGCCATCCCTATCCTCTCTTAATGGGCTCGAAACAAAGTGGCCATGGTGGCAGGGATGGGGGGTTCTACATGGGTTCAGTAGCATGGACTTCAATTGAATTCCAACATGGCATTTGGAAGAGGTGTTCAAACCACAGCCTTCTTTTCCTGGACCCCTGAGCTTATGTCTTCCTAATGGACCAAAAAAAAATTATTTTATCCAAATAGTCCCTGAATGAACTCAAAAGTCTGAAGTCCATCTGAAGTGAAGTATTACCTAAATCAGATATGGGTGAGATCTGAGGAGTGACTCATCAGGAGGCAAACTCCCTTCCTACTGTTAAGCTGCCAAATCAAAACAAGTTAGGTGCCTCCAAACACTTTGGTGGGACACTCATGAGACAGATATTCCTGTTCCAAAAGAAATAAGTAGGCAAGAGGAAAGGAGTAATGGGCCCTAAGTAGATCCAAAACCCAACAGGGAAGATCATAGTAAGTGTTACCACTGGAGAATAACCTCATTGGCTTTCTGGGAGTGCTAGGGAGGAGGCTGGACTCCTGACATCTCAGAGAGCCCCACCCCTGAGGGTCAGCTGGGCTTGGTCTACCCAGCAGCTCTCATAAGGTGGAACTTCATGCCTGTATCTCCCCCAGGTCTGCAGCGCCTGGTGGAGGCCCTATAGCCTGGGGTCTCCACAGCGGTCCCACTCATGGTTTCTTGGCATCACCCTGCAGAGGGCACTCTGTGAGCATTTCCACCCAGCATTGCACTTGTGGGGGCTCTTCATGGTGGCCCCTGCCCTCCAGCCAGTCACTGGGCCCCCTAGTCATTCACAACACATCAGGAGTCTAGGAGGAGTCAGCCACGCCCCTCAGCTCTTTCATTCTGTCACCCCAAAGGCTCAGTACCATGTCCACACCTCTAGGGATTATGGTTTGCACCCTGGAGAACAGTGGGGTGACCTACACCTGGGCCTGCCTCAGCCGTGCCAACAGGGTGCCGAGGACTGAGGAACTGGAATTTGGGGAGTAGAGTCCCAAGGCAGCCTGAGACATTCAGCCAGTGAGGACAACCTAGGCCCATCCCCGAAAGCCATCCTGTCTCCTGGAGCCAGGGCCTGTGATAGGAGTGGCAGCTCAAACTATCTTTCACCACACCTTCAGGATCTTTCTCCCATGGTCTTGATGAATAGCACCTGGCTCCCCTCCATCCATACTGATGTCCTCAGCAAATGGTCCCTCAGCCATGCCTTTGAGCTGCTCCCTTAAATAGGCCTTTGCCCTCAGTATGGGTCTGCGCTGTGAATTTTCCAAACCTTTTCCTTCTGTTTCTCTTTTAAGTATAAATTCTATCCTTAAGTCATTTTTCCTCTCAAAACTCACTGTATGCAATGCAAAGTAGCCACATAGCAGTCTGAATGCTTCACTGTCTAGACATTCCTTCCACGATGCATCTTAGTCCATCACTACTAAGCTTTACATTCCATTGCCGTCCAAGGGCACAGACACAATTCTGCCAAGTTCTTTGCAACTGTGTGACAAGTTCAGTCTATATTCCAATTTCCAATACATTTCCACCTGAGGCCACACCAAATAGTCTTCCAATCCACCCAGAACACCACAGATGGGGTAAATAATAAATAACAGATGTTCATTTGATGCCTACTTCAGGCATCAAATGTGAATGTTTACATAGAGGCCGCAAAGTCCAAGATTCCGTGGCAATGTCTGCTGCAGTGGAGGGCACCACACAATGACAAGGAACATGTGAGAGACTGATGAGGGCCAGATTTCTATATAGCATTCTGGTTATGACCACATAAGTCATCTCTAAAAAGATTCAGCCTTCTCTACAGCCCCCATCTTCTCCTAGACTCTCGTTAGAATCATCCTGAATGCTCTGTTCATGAAAATACAGGGTTTTTCTAGCCTGCTCCTCCAAATTCTTCCAGTCTCTATTCATTACCCCATTCCAAAGCCATTTCCACAGTTTCAGATACATAGTATAACTACAGCTTCACTTCTGGGATATTGTTTTAGTCTGTTATTTTACTTTTTGATCTTGTCAAATTATTTTTAATAGATAGATAATTGTGCATATTTATGGAGTGCAGTGTGATATTCTAATACATGTGCATATTGTGTGATGATCAACTTGGGATATTTAGCTTACCCACTGTCTCAAATGCTTATCATCTCTTTGTAATGGGAACAGTCACAATCCTCTCTTGTAGCTGTTTGTTATTGTTGTTGTTGTGGTGGTGGTGGTTTTGTTTTGTTTTTGTTTTTGTACTGGGGTATTGAACCCAGAGCCTCACACATACATTTGCAAGCCCTTTACCACTGAGTCATATTCCTAACCCTTTTATTATTTTATTTTTTTATCTTGAGACAGGGTCTCACTAAGGTATGCAGGCTGCTTCTAGCCTCCAACTTGTGATCTTCCTGCCTCAACCTCCCAAGTCACTAGGATTACAGGCATGCACCACTCCACCTGGTTTCTACCTGTTTTTACTTACATGATACAATATTGTTAACCTCATCCTCTGTGTAAAGGCATAACAGAACAATTTCTCCTAATTGTCTTGTACCCACTGACCAGCATCTCCCTGAATCCACTCTCCCCTCCCTCTCACCGTTGATGAACAATTGTTGTACTCTCTACCTCTGTGGCTCCAGCAGCTTTGGATTCCACACTGCGTGAAGTCATGTGGTGATCATCTTTCTGTGCCTGGCTTATTGCATTTAACATTATGATCTCCAGGTCCACCCACATTGCTACAAGTGAGAGGATTTTGTTCTTTTCTCATTGCTGAATAGTATTCCACTGTGCCTATACACCACGGTTTATTTATCCACTCACCTGTTGATGGACACATAAGTTAATTCCATATCTTGCCTATAGTGAATAACGATTCAATAAACAAGGGAGTACAGATGTCTTTTTGACATTCTGGTTTCATATTTGTTTTCTACTGCTATAACAGAATACCACTGACCAGGAAAATTATAAACAATAGACGTTCATGGGATGCATAGTTCTAGAGGCTGGGAAGCCCAAGGCTGAGAGGCCACATGGGGCAAGGGCCTTCTTCCTGCATCATAACGTGACATCTGTGTCATCACAGATGTCATGTTGTCTGTGAGACAATACAAGCAAGAGACAAATTAGGGCCCAACTTACCTCATGGTGGGAACCCATTCCAATGACAATGGCCTTCATCTATCCGTGATGGTGGTGTCCCAGAATCAAACTTCCTCTTCAAGGGTCCGTCTCTTATGCCATCACAATGGCAGCTAAATGTCCACTTGAATATGGAGGGCATGCCCAAACCATGGCAGTGCCATTTCTGTGACAACCAGGATGCATGGACCCAGGCATCAAGGAATGAAAATGGAGGTGCCATCCCCATCACCCCACTTTATACTCTACTCTCTCAACAGTTTGACCTCCAACCAGGAGGCAGAACCACACCATTGCCTGGAACTTCAGACTGCCCCCGCCCCGGCCGCCACATTGGGATCCTCAGGCCTCCGAAACCACAGGCAGAAAATTGACTGTCTGTGCTGGTGGAGGGACCTGCTCCTGAGGAGGAGAGAGGAATGAGACTACTCCTCCACAGCAGAGGTGAGGACAAGGGTGTTGGGGCACAGGAAATCCCTTAGGGTGTCTCTTAGTATTACCACGGCTGGGATTAAGGTCAGTGGGAAACTATGACAATCTGTCCAGGAAGGAAGGTAAGTGGCCCAGATGCTTCAGAAGTCAAGGTTTGGGCCCCTCCCAGTAACCAGTGTAGCCATCTGAGGTGCCTGCTGAAGGCAAAAGGAATGTAGAATGGATAGTTATAAATACTGGGTACAGCCATGTGGCCAGGTACAGAACAGGTGCCTGTGGCGGTCATGAGTGTCTTTGCTACATTGGTATACGTATGTGTGGATAGCAAACCTTTGTTTCTCTCTCTTATTTGCTTTCTATGTAACATACCGCCACGCATCTGTCAGCTTGTCCTGCTGTGGGGCCTTGGGTGTTGCTGTGTTCCTAAAAGTTATGCCACCAGTATTTCAGACACCAGCAGGGCCCCTCACTGTGAACAGGTTTCAGCTGAGCTTCCAGACTAAGACAGACTAGGGAGAAGAACCTAGCAGCCCACTCCAAAATAATTAGCCTAAAACCCTATGAATAGCAGAGAAGCACTGTCAAATACAATGCAGGACAATGAGTCCCCCAGGCTGGAAGGCATTCAAGAAATGACTGGGAAAGAATTGCCTCCTCCAAGTACAGTCAACCTTAATAATGGGAATGGAGTAGAGCCCCTGGGACCTCATTTTGTTGGTATAACACCACTCTAAATGAAAAGAAACAGTGACTGCAACAATGGGCTCAAACATAAAAAGATCATGTGCATGGCACAGTGTGGGGCAGTGTTTCATTCTGTTGTACACAGGGTCACTATGAGTTGGAACTGACTTGACAGCACCTAACATCAACAAAAAATTTCACTTAACAGTATTTAGTTTAGAAGATACTATAAAGAAGAATAAATGTCACCCAAGGACTTTATTCCTCTTCAGGGTAAAGTTTAGTGCATTTCCCGTTGTTCACAAAATATTTGTAACAGAAATATGACCTTGTAATTGTCTTTATTTGGAGATTAACTGCAGTTTAAGGATATGTATATACAGGTACCAGGTGGACAAGCTGTCGGCCTATGATGATTAATTTTATGTGAACTTGACAAGCACAGAGTGTCCAAATATTTAATGAAACACTATTTCTGCATGCATCTGTGCATGTGCTGGTTCGCCTGAACTGTCTACTTGATTAGATTAAGAGCTTCCTCAGATTAGTGACACACATTTCTATATTTGTCAGTGAGGCAGTTTCCAGTGAGGACAGAGGGATCCAGACCTAACTGAGGAAGAGATTCTCCTTGTAGGTAACCTCCCAGGAGCCAGTTGTGTGTGTGTGTGTGTGTGTGTGTGTGTGGGAACTCCAGAAGGAGGAGGTGAGGAGAAAGGATGCCAGTGCATGCAAGGGGCAGGTTTAAAGACTCTTGTGGAGCCCAGCATCTCTCTCTCTCTTTCTCTCTCTTGAATTGCTACTGCTGTGGACAACCAACAAGTTTCCTCAGCTTCCACAATAATTCAGCATCAGACCTTTTAGGGTACTTCCGGACCTTCTCATCAAAGACTCCAGGTTTCCAGCTCTTGGACTGAGTGACTGCCAGTCTCTCTCTAGGTGCAGCTGTGGAACTGTTCCTGGAGACTCACTGGGAGCAAAGAAAAGCAGGTCCTGGAATCTGGCAGCAATACCCTGGTCCTTATACCCAGCATACAAAAGAATTTATACCTGACACAGAAGTTATAATAGAGAGTATAGAATAGATTTATCAAAGACTCTGCATCTTTAAGAAAATATAGGGAAAACTGAGGCAGCCAAAGAAGCTTAGCTAAATCTGCAAAAGAACTTGGAAAAACCTGAGTGGATCGGAATAAGAATATTTCTATTCCCCGAGGGAAGGTAAAGGAGCAGAGAGTATAGGAGTGTTAGGCAGGCTTTTAGAAGGAAATGTGTCTGGGACAGACAGAGAGGATGGCAGAGTAGGGAGAGATGTGCATGTGGTTGCCGGAGAGAGAAGAGCAGAGAGAAAGGAAGAGAGAGGGTTTGAGGGAGAGGAGAGGAAGAAGAGAGTGCAGGCACATGTTCCCTCTGGTTTATTCAAACTAGGAATGCCCAGTGTGACATCAGCCCTGGTCGCTTAGCTCTATGTACCTAGTGGTGATGTGGGCCTAGGATCTGTGTTTTGTAAATGGAACAAAGGTTTGGGTAGTGTGTAGAATCCACTTGAAAATGTCCTTCCACTATCCTCAGACACGCACCTGGCTTCTGCATCATGGTGGAACAGCAGGCACCATTTTCAGTCCCCTTTTCCTCCATATTGCCTGCTAATGCCTAAACTAATCCACCTGTCAGAACTATGCTGCTGCATGGGGTAAGCTAATCTAATGAATCCCTTTATATAATATAATATATGATATATGTAATACATAAATAATTTTTTCCTATTGGTTCTGTTCCCAGACTGGCACATTGAGGGTATTTGTGGAAGGGATTAACGTTTGAATTGGCAGGCTGAGTAAAGCAGATTGCCCTCCCTTGAATTGAATAGAAGACTGAGTAAGTAGGAACTGTTGCCCTCTCTCTGCCTGTCCTTGAGCTGTGATATTGATTTTCTCCTATTTTTGACTTGAACTTAAACTGGAACTTACAACATCACTTCTCCAGGTTCTCAGCCCTTTATACATAGACCTAAACTGTCTCCTGCTTTCCAGTTGCAGATCTTGGGCTTCTGAATCTCCATAATTTCCAACTCTTTATTTTCTAGTGGGCTTTGCATGAATTAGGTGAGCTGCATCCCTGAACCTTTGCCTATTCTTTATCGCAGATATTTCTCTCTCTTTCTAAGAATTATAGCTAGACTGATAGCTATATGCACAGATACCCAGATAGTTAGAGATAGAAATGATAGAGATAGAAAAGAAGAAAGGGGTATTTAGAGGAAGAGAGATGGATAGAGAAAGAAGAAGGAGAGGGATAAAGGAAAAGAGAGGAGCAGGAGAGATTGAGGGAGGGGTTGATGATAGAGGATAGAGACAGGCTTAGTTTCTGCAAAGCTCAAACTAACAAAGCTTGGTAACTCAAATGGAAGGTTCAGAACTCTGTGCAAACTCACCTCCCATGGGTTTATCTGAGCAGTGGCCAGTCATCAAATACCTTTGGTTCTCAAGTGATCTGGCTTGAACTCTGAGGACAATCTCTCTCCTGCAATGGTAGATTTCTTTGTTTGCCACTGATCGCCAATAGCAAATTATTGTTGAATTCCAAGAGTTCCTTATTTATTTTGGATGAAAAAAACAAACATTCAACAAATTAGGAATGGAAGGAATTTCCTATGCATAATGAAGGGAATTTACATAAAATTCATCTAGGAAGGCTGAAGGATTTTTTTAAGTGCTTTTTCTGTATCTATTGAAATGAACTCAGGTTGCATGTCCTTTATTCTATAAATATGGTATATTATATTTCTTGATTTTGTTATGTTAAAGCAATCCTAAATTTCTGGACTAAATCCCACTTACTTCAGTTGTACATATTGTTATTTTCTATATATTTTATACATTCATATTTTATATATGCATAAATACATTAAGGCCTGCAGCTGTACCACCGTGGCGTCAGATCTCAGAAGCTAGGCAGGGTCGGGCCTGGTTAGTACTTGGATGGGAGACCACCTGGGAACACCAGGTGCTGTAGGCTTAGGAGAAGGACCTGGCAGCCCACTCTAAGGTCATTGAAAACCATATTAATAGCAGAGAAGCATTAATAATATTGTTTCACCTGTTGTAGATAGGATCACTATGAATCGGACACAGACTTGACAGCCCCTAACAACGACAAACGACAAATATATTAAATTCATTGAGCTTATTTTATATATTACTATTTTCCAGTATTTTATTGGGGATTTTTACATTTATATCCATAAGGAATATTGGCCTGTAATTTCTTTTCTTTTGATGTCTTTATTCAGTTTTATTATCAGGGTGAGTCCGGCTTCAGAGAATAGGTTGGGAATTATTTCCTCCTGTTCTATTTTCTGGGAAAAGTTTAGAATATTTGAGAAAAGTTTGTGAAGAACTATTTTTTTCTACTTAAGTAGAAGTAGCCAGGAGAAAAAAAAAAAAAAAATATATATATATATATATATATAGTTGTTGTTGTTAGGTGCCATCCAGTCGGTATCCGACTCATAGCGACCCTCTGTACAACAGGGGAAACACTATTGTCAGTGCTTCTCTGCTGTGCATACGGTTTTCAATGGCAGATTGATTTTTGGGAGGGGGTTGCCAGGTCCTTCTCCCAAGCCTACAGCTTCTGGTGTTCCCAGGTGGTCTCCCATCCAGGTACTAACCAGGCCCGACCCTGCTTAGTTTCCGAGATCTGACGGGATCAGAAGCCGCAGGGCTACCACTGCAGGCTATATATATATAATATACATATAATATATATAACATATACAATATTATGTAATATGTAATATGTATTTTATAATATATGTTATACATTATATATAATATAATGATATATAATTAATATTATATATTAATATGTTAATATATAATAATATATTAATAATATATTATTATATATTGATATATAATATATAGTATATAATATAATACATATATAATATATGCATATATGATATATAATATATAATATATACACCATATATTATATATATATAGTACACTTATTTATGGGCTACAAAGTGGTATTTCTTTCTTTTTCCCTCCTATCCTTTTCTTTCTTCCTTCCTTTCTTTCTCTCTTTCTTTCTTTCCTTTTCTTTCTTTTCTTTCTTTCTTTCTTTTCTTTCTTTTTCTTTCTTTCTTTCTTTCTTTCTTTCTTCCTTTTTTTCCTTCTTCTTTTTTCTTTAGTTTTTCAAGACTGGGTTTCACCATGTAGCCTAAGCTAGCCTGGAACTCACAATCCTGCTGCCTCCCAAGTGCTGGAATTATAAGTGTGTGCCACCATGCCCAGTTCAAAGCGATATTTCAATACATGTATACATTACGGAATGTATGAGAGTAATTATGATATTCATCACCAAATATCAAAGTAAAATATTGATCGCTTCTTTGTGGTCATTTATAGGTCAGAATATTTAGAATCTTGTGGGTTATTTTTAGCTGTTTTGAAACATACAATGGAGTATTATTAACTGTAGTCACCTTACTGTGCAGTAGATCTCCACTATTTATTCTTTCTACCTAGCTGTAATGCTCTACCCACTAATAAACATCACCCCACCTCTGTCCTCTGCCCACCTTGTCAGCCTCTACAAACATTATTCTACTTTTTGTTTCTATTATTTTCTTTAGATTCCACATATGAGTGAGAGCATATGGCACTTCTACATGTGTGCCTGGCTTATTTCACTTAACATAATGTCCTCCAGGTTTATCCATCTTGTCATAATGTCAAAGATGACAGAATTCTGTCATAAATGACAGAGTTTCTTCCATTTTTAAAGACTGGATATATTCCATTGTGGATATATACCATGTTTAAAAAAATCCATTCATCTCTTAATGGACATTTAGGTTATTTCTCCATCTTGGCTACTGTGAATAATGCTATTATGATACATCTCTTTGACATACTGATTTCATTTTCTTGGATTATAGACTCAATTGTAGGAGAGTTGAATCATATGATAGGGCTAGTAAATTAAGCATAGAATTTATAACCACATATGAATCCAACAACTGGGCCCAAAATTCCATAAAGCAAAGCCTGAAACATTTGAAAGGATAAACAGAAACCTCCACAATAAAATTGAAATCTTCAAGATCCCACATTCAATAGTGAATAGAACAAGACATAAACAAAGAAGTAGATGACTTGAACAACAGGATAAACCAACCAGACGTCACACACCTCTACAGACTGTTTCACCCCAAAACAATAGAACACACATAATTCATAAGTGCCTAAGGGACATTTTTCAGGGCAGCCCACATATAAGTCCATAAAATAAGCCTCAGTGAATTTTGAAAGAATTGAAATCATATGAAGTATGCTCTTTGATCATAACTAAGTTATGGATGAACAACATAAAACAACTTGGGAAATTCACAAAAATATGGAAATAAAACATCATACTCCAAAATAACTAATGGGTACAAGAAGATATCACAATGGACATTAGAAAAAACTTTAGGATAGGTGAAATTTTTTTAAAAAAGTTAAGGAGAACAGAACATTAAGGAGCTGCAGAATAAAATAGTACTTTGAAGAAATTCTATTGACAATGTTATGGGAATAATTTAGATCACCTTGATAAAATAGACACACACTCGTAGAACTCCCTCTGACTCAAAAAGAAAATAAAAAGCCTTAATACCTATAACAAGTAAAGAACCTCATTGCCAAGAACACCCATGGTATAAATACTTTCACTGGTGACTTCTAGTAAACTTTTTTTCTTTAGTGATACTGAGGGTTGAACCCAGGGCCTCGCGCTTGCATGCTCTGCAAGTGCTGGACCACTGAGCTGCACCCCCAGCCCATTTTTTTACTTTTTGAGACAGGGTCTCATTAAATTACACAGACTGCCCCTGGTCTTGAACTTGTGATCCTCCTGCCTCTGCCTCCCAAGCCGCTGGGATTACAGGCATGCGCCACCTTGCCCAGTTCACAATAATTTTTTGCCAATTAAAAATAAAGCAAGAAAAGAAAGTTTAAAAAAAGTCAGCTGCAAATCTTTACACATTTTTGAAAAGTCAATTATGTGTTAACATCCCAGTGGAAATGATTGTGACAACAGCCCCAAAGCTGGCTTCCCATCACTTGCTTGCTCCTTAACTGCATCAGGCTCACAGAAAGGACGATTGCCAGGGAAGCTCAGGAGGCACCTGGCAGTAGGGCAGCCAGGAGAGAACTCACAGGAAGACACAAAAGAAGCTGACTTCTCAGGGCTCTGCTCTCATGCAAAATAAAAAGCCTTCCATTATAGGGGGAGGAACAGAAAGCCCTGCTACCCCTAGACAAGATCCACTTTTTCTGGTGAAAGAGTACAAAGGAAAAAAGTTGCATGGGGACAGCAAGGAAAACTGAGGCAAGCTGCTGCAAACCAAGGGCATCTGAACCCCAGAACAAGGAGAAAGATGTATGTGAAAAAGCACTAAGGTGAGATGTCCGCTATCAGTAGAGTCGGGGGACGTTACAGTTCTCTAGGAACAGGCAGCTAAATATTTATAGCTCGCACATCAATATGACTCAGCTTTCTTTTATTATAAATGACTCCACAGGATTCAGTGAATGGACATTCATCTGTCAAAAGAGTCCAGGGAACTTGCAAGAGACACTGTTTAATATGAAGGACATTTAATTCAATATGCCTCACCACGATCAAGGAGCCTAAGACCCGTCCAGAAAAGGGAGATAATTGGACCTGATCTTTCTCTTGCCCACAACAGACCATCAGGGATGGCTCCATCATGTTGTATGCCTCACTTTAGGTTCTCATAACAAGAAGCCCAGGTAGCACCTTATGTGAACTGTCACTGATTTCTTCCTTTTCTTAATCTTCTGATTTCTCATCCCCCAATCCCTTCAGCTCTGCCCTATGGATTGCAAATGCTCCCTAGCAAAATCTTCTGCATGGGAAATCTCTTCTCTGGAAAGACCCTCCCCTGTCTTAGTCTAAATACAATCTAACTTTCCTCAAAGACACTTGCTCCCCTATTGCTGTAAGAAATGGTGGGGTTTTCCCTCCTGTACCTCATACAAAGCCTACTCAGCATGCAGGCATGGTTGGTTTTCCTAGCTCCACACTGTGACCTCCAGAGCATGACTGCCCCTCCCTTGACACATCCACCTATACCCTTCCAAGTAAAGGCTCGTAAATTCATCTCCTGCTACATCCCCTGGCTTGCGGCATTCTTCCCTTCGCTGTCCCTCCCTGACGCCACCCCTGGACATTTTGACGTCTGCCTTTTGCTTTTCTCCACAAGTGAATCAGTTTTGAACATCTGAAATCTGACTGCCTCTCCTTTACCACCTTGCCTTTCTCATCCTGACAAATAACAGAGCCTTGTCCTGGGTATCTGTAGATCTCTCTGCCTCTGCACAAGTCCATTCTGCCAAACCACTCATACGAGTCTTGTGACAAGGAACCACTGCACCTCAGTGGCTCTTTTGATCCATGATTCTGTTCAGAAGCAGAATGGCCCACAAGACTCACAGTTCTCTCATTTCCACTTGCTTATTGACACCTCCGTTGCCCAGGCAAGCTGATCCTGCTATTCCTCAAACAGCACACACAGGTCTGCTCAGGGTGTTTGCATTGTATATGGTATCACTGATAAGCTAAAACCAACTTTCCTTTAACAATGAAAACACATTAAATAAGAAGAAAGGGCACATTGCCAGGCACACAGGCGCTTTTCTGACATGCGATTGTACAATGCATTTAGCCTTGGTGTCCACACAGTTAGAATCTAAAGTGCGTTGCCCTCTAAATGCTTTCCCACGGATTGCCATGTAGCTGGCTTCCTCCTTATTCAATCTCTGCTCAAATGTCATCTGACCAGATGCCTCCACGGACCATGCTATCTGAAACCACATGCCTTCCTTCTCCCCTTCTCTTCCCTTTCCTTGCACCTGTGATTTACTATATTCTAATACCTATGCACTTTTATTAATAGTTGGTGAGTGTTTATTTCTCATAAAAGCTTTTGTTCTAGAATAGTTTTGTTTTCAAAGAAGTTGTAAAGGTTGCCAGGCGCAGTGGTACACACCTGTGATCCCAGCGACTCAGGAGGCAGAGGCAGGAGAATCTTAAATTCAAGACCAAAGACAGTCTGCATAATTTAGCAAGACCCTGTCTCAAAAAGTAAAAGATAAGGGCTGAGGATGCAGCTCAGTGGTGCAGCACTTGCAACTTGCAAAGCATTTAAGCTCGAGGCCCTGGGTTCAACCCCCAATATGGCAAAAAAAAAAAAAAAAGGAAAAGAAAAGAAAGAAATTGTAAAGGTCAGATAGGGTTCCTATGTACACTCCACACTCAGTTGCTCATTTTATTAGCATTTTCCATAGCATGGTACATTAATAAAATTAATAAACTAACCCTGACACATTATTATCTAAAGTCCACACAGTACTCAGATGCCTTTGTTATTAACCTTTCTCTGTATGAGGACACATCAAGGACAGGGTATCAGATTTAGTCATCATATCTCCATAGGTGTCTACAGCCACACTACTGTGGCGTCTGATCCCATCAGATCCTGGAAAGTAAGCAGGTTTGGGCCTGGTTAGTACTTGGATGGAAGACCTACTGGGAACACCAGATACTGTAGGCTTGGGAGAAAGACCCAGAAACCCTTTCCCAAAAGACAATCAGCCAATGAAAACCCTATGAATAGCAGGGAAGCACTAATAATAGTGTTTCCTCTATTGTACATAAGGTCACTATGAGTGGGACACCTACTCAGTGGTGTCTAACAACAACAACAACAACAACCCTGCTTTACTTTTTCTGATGTTTTTGAGTAATTGGAGTGGAGTTAGGATTTGAGGAGGAAGTTCACAGAAGGAAAGGGATATTTTCATTGCATCATATCAAGTGTTCCAACTGTCAACATGACCATCTCTGCTGAGGTGAGCAATGAGCACCTGGCTGCACTATTGTCTTTTATTTTATTTACCCATTTATTTATTTATTTACTTATTATGACACTGGAAGGTTCAACCCAGGGACTTGTACATGCTTTGCAAACGTTCTACCTCTGAGCTGCACCCCCAGCACATTTTTCATTTTTTATCTTGAGACAGGGTCTCGCTAAATCACACAGTCTGCCTCTGGCCTCAAACTTGTGATCCTCCTGTCTCTGTCTCCTGAGTGGCTGAAATTTCAGGGGTGTGCCACTGTGTCCAGGTTATTATTATCTACTTTTACTGCTGAGTTCACTTATTGTCTGTCTTCAACCACCTCTGGCCCTTTCCTCTCTTTCTCCCTCTTTCTAACAAAGAATATGGCTCTGTTTACTCACACTTACAGCCCCAAAACATAGAAGAGTGCCTGTCATGGCAAAGAGTTGTTGTTGTTGCTAGGTGTCATTGAGTCTGTGTCCAACTCATAGCAACCCAATGTACAACAGGGGAAACACTATTGTCAGTGTTTTTCTGCTATTCATAGTGTTTTCAATGGCTGATTGTTTTAGGGGAGTAGGTTGTTGGGTCCTTCTCCTAAGCCTACAGTACTTGGTGTTCCCAAGTGGTCTCCCATCCAAGTACTAACCAGGCCTGACCCTGCTTAATTTCCAGGACCTGATGGAATCAGATGCCACAGTGGTATGGCTGCAGACACGGTAAACAGTAGGTGTTCTTATTTATTCTTAGTTGAAGAAATAATTGGGGAAATCAAATTATGAGTTTTACAAAATAGAAAGTATAAATAAATCTCTGGAATTCTTTCATATTCCTCCAAACCATGCAATAGGCATGAAAGGCTCTCAGGAGGTCCCAGTCTTAACCACAAACTAGCAGCTCCCTGCACACTGACCCACAAGATGCTTGTACCTCAGAGGGCAACGCATTTTTGATTCTGTGAGGACACCAAGGCTAAATGCGTTGTACAATTGCATGTCAGAAAAACGCCTGTATGCCTGGCAATGTGCCCTTTCTTCTTATTTAATGTGTTTTCATTGTTAAAGGAAAGTTGGTTTTAGCTTATCAGTGATACCATATACAATCAATAGCATTTATATTGGGGAAATGAAGGAGTTTTGTGTAAGTGAATGTGATCTTAAAATTTTTAGCATATTTTAATCTAAATGAGCACCAAAAATTGTTCCTCTGCCCAGAAGGATTTCTAAGCTAGAAAGTGGAGTTTTGTGTCCCCAGACTTCCACTGACCCACTCTGTCTGTTGTATGGAAGGTTAGTCCTAAGCTGTAATTGATTGACTGTTACACGTGGTGTCTTTTGTAATGGTCACCTACCATTCAAGACCACCTTGACTCATTGTCTCAGACTTTCCCCCAGTGCCAAATACACTTGTACAATACGGGTTAAAAAAATCTCCGTGGTCAGCTCCCAGGAAGCAGACATGTCCTTTACACTCTGCCTTTCTCTGAATTGGTGGAGATGTTCATGGGCAGGAGTTACATGGGGCCAGAGGCAGCCACTGGGCATGCAGGTCCTGTAGCAAGGGGGTCTCCCATCATGCCCAGGGGCAGCAGCTCACCTGGGGACCAGTTTCACTCAGTGGGGTGCATGTTTCTCCCAGAGGCTCCACCAAAGATCTGTTTCTTCAATATTCCCCCAAACCCTAAGAGTGTATCCCTAATAAGCTCCTTACGTTTCAATCTGTTAATACAGTTTATGTCATTTACAGCCAAGACCCCAATCAGCACTTCATTAGAGAATTCTTTGTTAACATTTTCAAAGAGGTTCAGAAAAATATTAAAGCCAGTCACTTAATATTATGCAAACTTTCCCTGGTTTTATTAACATTATTTACTCTAGCGAGTCTTACACAGTTTGCCACATGCAGGTCATTGAGCAATGCTGTTCTTTACATCTGTTTCACATCAATATGCTATTTTAGATGATGCAGCAATTTTTGTAAGTTTTTTTAATTCATGAAAAGATAGATAGATGTGAAAACAAAAATATTCATCTCTACACAAATTAAAACTCTCATTTTCTAGCAGCCCACTGGGGGAAACAAATTCCAACTACCAGCTTTGCCTGAATGCGTCTGTGTCAGTTCCTATTTGGCGGCTGGTTTCCCTTGAGTTCTTTCCACTCTAGCCCAGCAAGCATAGATGAGCAGCTGCAAGTTCTTCGGAGACTTTCCATCACAGAAAATCACTTTCTTTTTCCTTTTACCTAATGAATAGTAAGGACGTCTAAGGCCTTAACAATTTTCCCCCAGAACTATCTAAGTATGGCTCTACAGTTTTCTAACTTTCCAGATATAGGTGAGAATGTCAATTTCTCCATTTGATTTAAAACATTTTTTTCTTTCTTTTTGACTAATTAAAGAACATTTTTTTCTGCATAGGTGAAATTCAGAATTGTCATCAGATGTTGCCCAGTTTTTAGTATTTTCCTAAATGACTTTGAGCTGCCTTTAGTGAGCTCATTCCATCAGAAACTCCAGGCTTCTGGTTCAGAGAGACCGTTGTTCCCATCGAACCTCCCTTCTGTCTCTGTTCTGTCCCCCGGAATCCTAAGCACACCAGTACATACTCCCCTCTGTTCATCTCTTGCATCTGAACTAACTCAGTAACTAGCTTTCTTTCATTTCCAATGTGCTGTTAGCTTCATTAATCTGGGGTCCTCTTGTGCCCACCATTCGTGGCTGCCCCACTGCTGCACTCTCCGCCTCTCAGGAACATGCTTGGAGGGCAGTGTGCGCCCTCCCTGCCGGGCCTCCTCCTTCCCGAGGGGTCTTTATTCCCTGGACCCATTTGCTGTGAGTGCTCAGCTGGTGCTGCTCCCAGGAAGTGCAGCCTTCCTGGGCTCTCTGATCTTTGCAAACATCCGCACAGGGAATCTGGTTCCTCACACTGAGAGTCAGATGAGATCGAGAGATTTTGTAGGTCATTGTTCAATTTTTCATGGCAGCATACTGTGAGATAGAAGGTAGCCTTTTACATTACTTGAGTTGTTTCAGTGGGAAATAACGAGAGCAAATTGGTAGGAGGACATCAGTAGAGAAAACGGCTTAAATATTCTTGCTTTGGATACCATTTTGATCTTGGAGGACCTCAGGTTTGCTGTCTTTAAACATGACCACATGGGTAACTCTCTGCTGATTCACTTCTTATATAGTGGTAATAGTTAAACAAAATGAAAACAGAGACTACAGCAAAAAATTGTTTCAAATGGTTTTGTTTTGTTGTTGTTGCTTCTCCAGTACTAGGGGTTGAGCCCAGGGTCTCGCACCTGCTAGGCAAGCGCTCCACCATTGAACCGCACCTCCAGTCCCGTTTTGATTTTGAGCCAGGCTCTTGAAGTTGCACAGGCTGCCTCTGGCCTCAAACTCTTGATCCTCCTGCCTCCACCCCCCAAGTCTCTGGGATGACAGGTGTGTGCCACAGAGCCATCTCTCAAGTGTTGGTTTTAAGGAAAGAATGCAAACAAGAGCCGTGGCCAGCTTCAGTGGGAGGGAGGGTGGGTCCCCAGGTATCTCAGGATCCCAGCCTCAGGATGCTCATCCACTGGGGACCATGGCTCCCACGGTCACTGTGCTTCTCAGGAGCTGGAAGGGGCAGGAGTCACATGGCCAGAGGACTCCCACCATCCCCTGCACTAAGTCAGCCCCACAGTCCCCTTGGCAGGATCCTGAATGCTCAGTCTGCTCCTCTAGGTCCTTCAGCAGCCTCCTCCTCATGTCTGTATGGCATCTATAAATATCCTCCACACAGGCTCCAGAAGCTTTCAAGCCTCCCTCTAACCGTCTTTATCTACTTCATTTCCCACGTGGGCTCTGTTCCTTGGTGTCCTATCCGAGCTCTGTCCTTTGGAAGGAACAGGCCACTGTATCCTCTCCTGGGAGCCTCTCGGGCGCATGTGGTATCGGGACCTCCACCCCTGCCTCCACCTTTGCCTCCATGTGTTACAACTTTGAGCCATGAGACCCAGCCACCTAAGCCAGGCCTCAGATCCCTACCCAGGCAGGACACCAGCACCCTGGGTGCACATGCCACTCTACAGGGCCACCCGGGACACCTGCCCACCAACACACTTTCCCCCATGGGATTCTGTTCCAGGCTGTGTGTCTTCTGTTGCCTTTCAAAAGCCACCATCACTTTCATGCTTGGCTCCGAACTCCTCCCAAGTGGGAAGGAAGATCCTCCTAAGGCCAAGCCTATCACCACAGCCTTTGCTCCAAGTGTGCATGGCTGCCCGGACAAAACGCCCAGGCTCTTTTCTGTGCTGCTGGGGTCTGTGTCCCAGGGTCCATCATTCAGTGCCCTTTCTGACCACAGCCCCAGCCCCTCTAGGCTGCCCTCAGAGACACCAGGAGCCTGCTGGCCTCCTTGCCCTTCCCAGCCAGAGAAGATTGAGGTGCCCCGGCAGCCACAAGAGCCTGTCTGGTTTCAAGGGTCTCCAGACCCAGCAGGACCCTGAATGACCTCTCCTGGGAGACATAGCCTTGGAGACACATGGGGTGCACACATGCATGTGCTCAAAGCAATTGGCTTTTCTGGGCTGGAAAGGATAGCAAGGCCCTGGGGAGGAAACTGAGCTCCCTGGCATGCTTGGCTGTAACGTAAAGCACTGTGTGTGCTCCCTGTGAGCCCTCTGCTGACTGGCCTGACGGCACTCCCTCCTGGTCATTTGAAAGACAGCATTTGTAAAGCATTCTGCTATCACAAAAATGTTACCATCTCACTATAATCGCTATGCCCTAAATCTCTAATAGACCACAGGCGACGATCTGACTCTACTCATTTGTTCTGTTCCCATTTCTTAGACCCCTGCCCTGGGCAGGTGGCAGGGACCCAGCGATGACTGACGCATTCCCTATCTTCACTTCTGTAGAGGAGACTAGTGCGCTGGAAACACGCCTCCCAGTTCAAGCCCCACCTCCCCTCGCTAATAAGGGTGGGGCAGGCAGCGCCCACTGCGCCCAGGGGAGGCCAGCAGCTGCGGCAGCTCTGCACCCACTTCCCAGGTGCGGCTAAGGCTGTGCCGCACACTGATGAATTACAGCGGAAAGCTTGGCTGCTCCGTCCTGAATGTGCCTGGGCATCAGGCATGGGAAGGAGACTGGTAACAATAGAGCGGCCCTGTCTGCCTGCTCAGTCCCTCAGAGTTGACGTCGCGGCTGATTTACTGGACCCTGGGCCCTGCGCAGCCACATGCCCAGCAGGGGACAGAGGCACTGTTTTTGAGGCCTGCAAGGGCATCAGTGGAACAACCCAGGAGACCAGGGTAGAACCCCTGCCTGCAGTCTCATACTGGCCACTAGGGGCGCCCGTCACACTTTCCCGCCTTGTCTTTAGGGCTCTTTGCATCCTTCTTCATGGGTTCACCAACTACAAAAGGAAACAAGTTGTCAAAATAAATAACACAAAATAAATAACACAGTGTGTGTTTTATCACACACATCAGTGACTCTTTTAAACATCAAAGGAGCATATTAACTGTTAGGGAAAATGCGACAATCAGAAGGACCCTTTTTCTTGGGAAGTTCAGTTGGGGTGCTGGGGGAGAGGGAAAAGAAGTCCAGGATTCTCGAAGCCTGCAAGCTGGCCCTGGGGTTGCTCCCTCGTGGGGGCTAGGGGCTGAGTAAGTGGATTTTGAGGAATGAATCGCAGTTGGCCCTGCGAAGGGGAAGCAGGGTTAGGTTGGAGGCAGGTCTTCCCGGGGCCTTCGTAAGGAGCAAGGAACTGCCAGGATGCTGTGGGCGGCGAAGGGCTGCCGCCTCTGCCATCAATAATGGGTGTCTCATGCCAGCCAAGGCTTTGAGCTGTCAGGACGAGGCAGGGAGCGCAGCCCAGAGGAGGGACAGCTGAGTCATGTTTTGGCCCCCAGCAGCCAAGCCCCAAGATTGATCTTCCTGGGTGGGAGGTATCTGCGGATCTTCCCCGTGGTCCTTAGCACAGATTCGTTCTGCTGGCCAGCGTGTGAGACCTCCAGGTGGCCACTGACGGCTACACACCATCTGCTTCCAGGGACTCGAGCCTCCCAGCTGAGAACCCTCCCTGCCAGCCCCAGCGTGTCCTTGCTGCTCAGAAACTGACTTACATTTCACCCCACTGCCAACCAGCTGGTGACATGGTCCGCCGCCACACCTCGAGGGAAGCCAGGCTCCTCCCTCGGGTTGCGTGGGGAAAGGCCTGTCAGAGGCTCGGATGGAGGGAGGTTTCTCTGTGTCTGCCCACCTCCCTGTTTGCAAACAACCGCCTCAACCCCCTCCCTCCTCCGCCTGATTCCTTCCGAGCCCCTCTCCCTGTCCTTGCTCGGCTCTTGCAAGGAAAGCTATCTGCTTGGGTTGGCCAGCTGGCCAGCCTAGCTTAGGAACTGTAATGTTGCAAGCACACATCGGGCTGGGGTTTAGCTCAGTTGGTAGGGCACTGCTCCACACTCTCTGAGGACATGGGTTCCATCCCCAGCACCACAAAAATGGAAGAAGGACGAGGCAATCCACTCTTGATCCACCCAAAACAATCAGCCAATGAAAACCCTCGGAGAGATGGGGTACAACAATGTTGCAAAAACACTTTGACAAGCCAGCTACATGTGTCAGCCCACTTAACCTGCCATAGGTGTCACCAGCCTACACTGCGTCTGCCTCACTTGATGGGCCACACACGGTTTGTGAGGCTTTTGATTTTAAGATACAAAATGAGCAGCTGTGGTGAGTGGGGTCTGACTGGGTCCCATGCTGCCCGTGTGTGAAGTGCAGCGGACAGTGGGTAGGGCTTCCTAGGGGCCTGTGTGCAGAGAAGAGTTAGTGCGACCCCCGGGGACTGCTGCCTGACACATGGGCAAACAGCAATGGGGAGTCGACGGTCTGGAACACAGAGATGCTGCTGGTGACACAGCACATCCCAGCCCTGCCAGCCATGGGTGAAGAAATGATGCCAGAAATGCTTTGCCCATTGTTGACTCCTTTGTAAGATGGCGGGTGGGGGTAACTCAGTGCAGACCCCATACTCTGACCTGCCTCTTATTTTCAAACCCTAATCTCACACCACGAAAGCCACTTCCAGCAGGGCAGGGAAACTCCACATGGCTGGGGACCCCAGCATCTGTCAGAGTCCCATTTGATCACAGCATAAGAACTCGAGACACTAAAAGTCACAAGAGGCCTTTTGTGTAGGTAGCCTGCTATGTTACAGATTGAGGTGCCAAGGAAAGAGGCCTCCCACAATTGGTGGAATATCTACTGAACTCTGTGAACTCAGAAATGGCAGAAGTAACCTGGTAGCCAGAAGAAGCCAAGAGCAGCTTCAGCAAGTTTCTCTGCAGATTGCAGAAAGCCTGGAATTCTCCAGACACAGTGAAGAGACCCCACAGTGGCACTTCACAGGCGATCATGGCAAGTCCTCTATAGGTGGTCCCCACATCACCCCAGCTGTTACCAATTCTTGAGGATTTTCAGGAAATCATAAAAATATGAACCTTTACAATTGACCACAGTAATTAAAAAAAAACAGTTATAAACAGTCTAAACAGAGAATTAAAGAGTAAAAGCTGGCTGGTTTGGAACCCATAACCCCCTACAGTGTAGAAAACCAAATGAAGATATGCTCTTCATGTCAAAGGACTACCCTGCTTCCATACTTTTGCCAAAGCACGTCACACTTCTGTGGTCATAGGCTGTTTTCTCTGCCTGGCTGATCACTACCTCTGCCATCAAAGGCTCATCTCATGCCTGCCTCTCACAGCCTGGTGTGGTTCGCTTGTCATTGAGCACTTTCTAGGCTTCATCATGGCCTCAGAATTATTCAAACTTTCTGAAATTTCAAACAATTGATTTTTCTTTTTTTGCCTCCAAATAGTAATTTAATTGATAGCTTTGAAAGTAGAAACCTTTTTGTTTCCTTGGAGCCTGTGGCCCATGTAGTGGGCAGCTCGGTGACATGCCACATGAATGTGACAAGTAGTGGTGGTAGGAGTAGCCCTGAAGGAGCTGTTTTCCCAGATAACTGCTTATTAGGTGGAGCAGCAATGTTCACTCAGGCTTCACATCGAGAGCCCCTGAGGACTGCACACGCTCTGAGCCTGGCTTCTCCCCTGACTCAGTGGCCTAGGCTTGGTCCTAACAGCTTTCCTTAAAGTCCAACAAGCAGGGACTCCAGGGTGCAGCTGGACTTGAGAACAACTGGGCACAGCGTGCAGAGGAAAGATATCACTCCAATGTTCCTTTCCTTGAATTAACAGCCATTTTTAAAAGGTAACAAACACTTATCTCAACAAAAGCAGCTATATGTTTGCAACCTTTGAGTAAGAGACTTCACAAAGAGTTTTTGCTTGAACTACCAAACACTTGATTGCTGACACTTCTGCTGTCTAGCTGAGCTCTCTCTTCAGTGCCAGTGGCAGGACCTGGTGGTCTGGGCTGCTGTACTGGACTGTATCTGGATCTGCAGACACAGCAGACACTCCATCTCACACTCTTGATTCCTTTTTTTTTTCCCCCACGGTACTGGGGGTTGAACCTAGTGCCTTGCGCTTGCATGCTTTGCAAGTGCTGTACCACTGAGCTGCACCCTCTGCCCATTGTTTCACTTTTTGAGACAGGGTCTCGCTAAATTATGCAGACTGCCTCTGGTCTTAAACTTGCAATCCTCCTGCCTCTGCCTCCCAAATCGTTGGGATTATAGATGTGGGCCACTGTGCCTGGCTCCACTACTGATTCTTACTCCTCTCTCCAGCTGACCTGCTTTGCCAGTACCATGTTCCCTGCTCGTGGAGCTGAAAGTCAAATGTGTCCAGTAGGGCTCAGCTGAAGGAGTGGTTCATTCAGCTGGTTCATCCTGCAGTCTGCAGCCCCTCCGATCTAGTTGCACAGCCTCCTTATGAGTTGGCCGTACTCTCTG
The DNA here is from genome assembly GCA_007922755.1 of Pedetes capensis. Taxonomy (NCBI): domain Eukaryota; kingdom Metazoa; phylum Chordata; class Mammalia; order Rodentia; family Pedetidae; genus Pedetes; species Pedetes capensis. Next base: position 50,044 of record VMDO01002713.1, on the reverse strand, counting down.
CAGTTCCTGTCCAGATTGTAGGACCAAAGCCCAGGAGCATGCGTTTCCTGGCTAACCATTCTTCTCATCCATAAGGGACCTGATGAGTGGTTGTGGCTAGACTAGGAGAAAAGTGAGCATTTCTGGTGCCATGTTTGTGGCACAAGGTGACTGTTACCACAAACCACTCGCACAGGGCTGCTGGGAGCAGCCCACCCAGGGATAGGCAAGAGAGGGCTCATTGTCTGTGGAAGGCTTTCAAACAGTAGTCAAGCTGGCTAAATGTTGGTGCACTTCTTATTACCACCACTCTAGAGAATGTCAGCAATAATGTGCTTCCCTCCCCAAAAAATCTGGTGTTAGTGTCAGTTCTAAATAATTGCTATGACTACTGATGAGTTTTAATAATACAAATATAAGCCTCAAACCGGAACATTCACTACATATTAATAAATATCATATTCCACATGCAAGTTGACTTAGAAAGCTTTGTGTTATACACTATGTGCACAGTTCACACCAACTCAGCTACATGTGTTTATTTCAGTAATAATATGAGAAATGTTCCGACTCTCCCCAGGTGCAGTTTGGGACCCCCGTTCAATGCTATTTCATATTCTTGTATTCAAACAGTACACTCGAAATAAGAAATGGCAGTCTAGTAGCTATAAAGGCAAATACAAAACCAGAAATATTTCAACACTGTAATTCTGTGTGACCACATGGCATTTCCACCTGTGTTGTAAGTTTAAAATAGTAAGTCAGTAGAGATTACAAGATACAATATATTATGTTTTATAGATGCAAAATTAATTTCATACATGGAATAATTGAATATAATAAAGTATTTTGAATTGAAATTATTTTTAAAATATAGTCTTTAAAATAGGAACTCAAAAAATAATCGTAGTGGTTGCTCTTTTGTTCTTGTTAGGTGTTATGGAATCGTGTTGGACTTATAACCACCCTCATAGGGGTTTCGATGGCTGATTGTTTCAGGATTGCCAGGAGTGGATTGCCACATCCTTATCCCATTTTTGCAGTGCTGGGAATCGAAACTGAGACCCCAGCGCCTGAAGCCTCAGGGCTCTTGCTAAAACTCCAAGGCCCAGCTCCTTCACCAGCACATAAGGTCCCAAGAGAAGAAGACCTTCCAGGATCAGGATCAAATGTGGATTCTGAAGCATTTGGTATAGTCACGACCCCAGGGGCTCTTGCAACACAGGCAGAAAGATAAGACCTGCACACTCATGAAAAGTTAATGACTATAGAAGATGCCAGCACCAAATAAATCACAAAGCACAAGATGACAGGAGCGGAGTTAGCAGAGTTGGGAGCCCTGCCCTCAGCCAGAGCCTGAGGAGACACCTGGCCCAAGAACACTGGATTTCTTCCTAAATCCATCAGGGCTGGGAGTGGCTTCTTGAGAGTTTTGCTTACTCATATTCAGGTTATAGCCTTGGGCTCCTTTAGCTACGGTTTAAAACTGGCTCAGTGCCATCTTTTTGGGCCTGGGCCTTAGCACCCCAGGCTGGGCTTCCATGGTGCAGTGATGAGACTCTCCGAGAGTACAGCCTACTTCTCTCCTGACACACACACGCATGCGCAGGACAGAGCAGCTGCACTGTTAGCCTGGGACCTGATCCTCTTCAAGGTTTTTTCCCATGTGACCTTGGAGTCCAGTGCTCCTGGAGATGACTGAGTCCACTGCCTGCCTGCAAGGCCTGCCCTGATGGCACGTGCTCCCATGCACTCGGGCAGCACCTCAGGAAGCACATGGACAGTGTTGGCAGCCTTTGGAGAAGGCCTTTGGAGAAGGCTAAGAATGAGCAGATGTGCATGGACTGCCACACCAGACTGTTGTTGTTGTTAGGTGCTATCGAGTCTATATCCGACTCCTAGCGACCCTACATACAACAGGCGGAACACTATTGTCAGTGCTTCTCTGCTATTCATAGGGTTTTCAATGACAGATTGATTTTGGGGAGTGGGTTGCCAGGTCCTTCTCCTAAGTCTACAGCACCTGATGTTCCCAGGTGGTCTCCCATCCAAGTACTAACCAGGCCTGACCCTGCTTAGCTTCCTAGATCTGATGGGATCGGATGCCACAGGGCAACAGCTGCAGGCTGCCACACCAGACAGCTGATCTGAATTTTTCCCTCCCACGCCCAGAAACCAGCAGGTCTACAATGCAACTGCCGGCTGGCCATGTGTGGCTGTCATCACCGACATTCCTCTAGTTTATTCAGAAGGTTGCTTTTTGCAGTCTTGCTTCTCCAGAGTCTCTGTTCCCCTGGGGGCAAAGGGAAACCAGGCTGCATCGAGGCAGCTCAATGTTCCCTGAAAAGCAATTAAGTGTGGAGGATGGACAATCAATATTTCATAATCTACATTAAAAAAAAACTCTTAGTAATGGACTTCTGTGGGTGCCCACACTGGAATGAGCCTGGGGCTGTGTCTACAAAATGCCAAAGAAACTAGCTGTAAAGTGAGTCATTCCTGTCCCACGCCAATCTCCCAAGCCAGTTCCCTGATGCCATACCTCCCCGAAATATATGAGCTGGCAGGTCTGTTCTGACATGGTGGAAGGCTGAGCCCCAGATGCAAGAGGAGGAGGTGGAGGCGGAGCGGGCGGCACCTCACCTGGCCGAGCGTAGTGGGCTTCTCTCACTCTGCACCATAGCCAAGCACAGCGCACGCCCTCCGAGCTCCTGCAAAGGCACTGTTTTCCAGGGAAAGGAGAGCTGAGGCATTCACTGGGCCTGCACACCATCACTATGTACCCTCCTCCTCTCCTCAGCCCTGGCCTCAGGATCCACACATGCTGCCTGGCCAGCTGGGACGCTTTGAGGCAGGACCCGCAGGGTTACTGGCTGGGGCTGGTTGTCTCTCTGATGTTACCTCCCCACAGTCCAGAGACAGCACCAGCCCTGTTTTACAGATGTGGCCAGTGGACCTGGAAGCCCAGTGGGTCCAGGTTAGGGCAGTCTGGAGTGAGCCACCTCCCCTGCTTACCCAGTCTCTGGCTCCTTCCACAGCAGGTGCTCAGTACCATACCGGTTGCCTGGGGACTAAAGGAGATCCAACAGCAGGCAAAGGCCCAGGGGAAGCCTGGCCTCCAGGAGGGCTGCCATGAGGGATGGGGTCTGACCTGCTCTCCAAGGAGGCCCCACCCTGCAATGAGCCCAGACACCCCCACCACTCCAGACCTGTGGCTCAGAGCAGGCACAGACCCACAGGAGGCTTGCAGGGTCTCCATGGCAGCCGCTGCTGTTGACCAGGGGGTCACAGAATAGACAAGGTCTCAGCAGAAAAACCAGCAAATTATAATGTGCAAATATGAGTAGGAGCCCATGGGAGGCTGTTGAGAGGAATGGATGGCAAGGAGCAGACAGTATGAGAGCTGCTGGGCCAGGCACAGCCAGCCACTGTGTCCACACAGGTAAGCCTAGCAGCACTGGCCATGGACTGGGGCCACAGAGAAGAAACCGGGTCCCAGAGAGGCCAAAAGATCCACTCACTCCACACAGCATGGCCATAGCAGAGCTGACTGCAAGTCAGGCTGGTGTACCCCAAAGCCTGTAGGAGGATCCCTGCAGGTCCCCTATAGTGCACACATGAGGAAAGGGAGGCTGGGGGCTGGGGCACATAGTGGATACAGTGATTACTAAATGATTTCAATAAGGAGAATTAAATGGCATGATCAGAACCATGTCTCAAAAAAGCTGGTCTCATGTGGGTGCCCTGCGCAAGGAAGTGCAGGAAGATCGAGCGCTGGGTGACTTGGGGTGCCCTACTATCCAGGAAGTATTAAGGTCTGTCTCAGGAAGCAGAGAGGAGAGAACAGGTGAGGGGCTGAGCCCTGGCTGGTCCCTACATGAAGAGGAGTCAGAGCATCCGTGAGTCCAGGTGGCCAGGGAAGAGGTGGGGAGCAGGAAGGTGGGCAAGCAGTGGTGCCAGCTCCACTGCTCTGCAGACTCTCCACATAGATGTACCAAAAGTGATGCTGTCTTCTCAAGAGCATTTTGGAATGGAACTGAATAAGCCAGATTATCTCAAGCAGAAAAAGCCAAGAGTTTCTGCCCAGAAGCCATTTCAGCAGGAGGACTATATTCCAGGAAGGTAGAGGTACAACAGGTGTTACTCTCACACCATGGACAGGTGTGTGCACCGTGGCTCAGGGGCCACTGGGACATTATCACTTTTGCTTACCTACAAGCAAAAATAGGATTTTTTAGCAATGTCAGTGTGTGATGGAAAGAAATTCATTGTTGTTGTTGGGTGCCATCAAATCATGTCTGACTCATAGCAATCCTCGTAGGGTTTTCAATGGCTTCTTGTTTTGGGATTGCCTCAGAAGTGGATTGCCATGTCCTTTTCCCATTTTTGGGGGGTGGTGCTGGGAATCAAACTCGAGATTTCGGGGACTGTACAGTGGTGCTCTACCAACTGAGCTAAATCCCAGCTCACTAAAGAAATTCATACAAAGTGCTATATGTAATGTAAGATGTTAGACCACATGGCTTTGGTGACAGTCCCTTAGCCTTTTTTGGAGGCTTTCCTTCAGCCTGCTGGGCTGCAGGGGGCACCAGGCTCAAGAAGGAAGACTGGTCACGTAGCCTTCCTTCTCACCTTACTTCGCATTCTGTCCCTAAGAGGCTCCTAGAGCATCAACCCTGGGATGAATGACAAGGGGTTGGAGCATCACAGTCCATGCTGACGCATGACTCAGGCACTCAGGCTCCCTCTGCCCACCATGGAGCCTCAAGAATCCCAGCAGCCAGCGAGTCCTCCTTCTGCTACGATATGGGGCATCCTCCCTGCCCCATCCTCTGTCCACACCTCTCTTTAGTGTCCCTACCCAGCACCTTCTGCAGCTCCCTGCAGCCAGTGCAGTGCTGAGTGCCACCTGCTCTGGCTGGAGCTCAGGTCTGGCTTTGCAGCACACTCCTCGGACTTTAGAACATGCCAGAAAGAAGAGCCCCACAGCTTTGCTGAGAGAACTTCTGCATTTCCCAAGCCCCAGCTTCCTTCCAGGGGTGTGCAATGCCTCTAGTGGCCCTAGCTTTACCTAGTGACCCATCAGAAATGGTTGAAAAGAAGATATTTACTTGCTAATGACTCTCCTCTATATCCCTAACTCTGGAAAGAAAAGAGTAAAAACTATATAATGTTCCACCTGAATACATGTGTTACTCTTAACTGAATAAGAAAGACTGCAGATTTCCAGTGTAAGATGGAGGGTTGGAGGCAGCCTCCATGTGACGTAGTAAAACTAAGGAGTCAGAACAGGAAGGGGTAGACTCCAATCCCAGGAGAGAAGGCCTGGAAAAGCACAGAAACCACAGAGGAGACAGTGGGATAGTCCCAGGGTACAGAACAGAGCTGAGCAACAAGAGGGACTGACTGATCAGGACACATCTCCAGCCGAGGCTCCCAGTGATGGTTAGGGTTATTCATCTTCAGAAGGAACCAATTGTGTGAGACAGAGCTACCCCAGGGCAGCAGGAAGGGCAATGTGAAAACAAAGAATAGTCACTAGTGGAGAGTCTGGGGGTGACCTCCCAGAACCCCAGCATGTGTCATGGCAGTTACAATGAGGGGGAAGATGGGACACCAACCCACTTAGAGATTTGGGCAGCCGAAGGCTCAGGAAAGTTGGGTGGACACTAGCTTCAACTCATGGGGAGAGCAGACGGCTCCATCAACTCTCAGCCATGGTCCGAGAAAGAGATTCCATCCTCACTTGACCATCAATGACCTCCACCTAACAGACTCCAACATTAGAGGCCACCGACAGAAGATGCTCCAGTACCACCTCCTCCTCCTCCTCCTCTTCCCCCTCTTTCTCTTTCTTGCTGCTATACCATGACGCAGTACCTCCAGCCTTTCCCTTATTTTTGTTTTGAGAGATCTCATTTAATTGCACAGGATGCCTTTGTCCTGGGGCTCAAGATCCTCCTGCCTCAGCTCCTCAGATGCTGGGGTTGCAGGGGTGAAACATGGTCTCCATCTCTACTTTGCTTTTCTTTTATTATTTTCTTTTCCTTTTCTTTCTTTCTTTCCCTCTCCTTCTTCCTTTCTCTCTTCCTTTTTCTCTTTCTTCTTTTCTCTCTCTCTCTCTCTCTCTCTCTCTCTCTCTCTCTCTCTCTCTTTCTTTCTTTCTTTCTTTCTTTCTTTCTTTCTGCTCTGCTGGGAATTGAACCCGGGACTTTGTGTGGGGCAAATGCTGTACCACTGAGAAGTACCCCAACCCTTTTCTTATTTTTGCTTTGAGAAAGGATCTCATTGAATTATACAGGCTGCTTTTGTCCTGGGGCTCAAGATCCTCTTGCCTCAGCCTCCTAGGATGCAGGGGATGCAGGAGTGAAACACGATCCCTGGTGCACCCAACATTGTTTTTAAAACTATTGGGCTTAAAGGGATAGATCCAGATACAATAATAGTGGGTGACTTCAGTACCCCACTTTGATTAATATATAGAACATCCAGGCAAAAAATCAATAAACTTCAGAGTTAAACACCACAATAAATCACATGAACTTAATAGACATATACAGAATATTTCATCCAAAATCTACAGAATACACATTCTTCTACACAGCCCACAGAACCTTCTCAAAAATAGATCACATTTTAGGCCATAAATCAAGTCTTAACAAATACAGAAAAATCAAAATAATTTTGTGCATTTTATGAGACCATAATGGAATAAAACTAGAAATGAAAAGCAAGAGAAATTACAGAAACTATACAAATACCTGGAGATTTAACAATACTCTCTTAAGTGATCAATGAGTCCTTGATGAAATCAGGGAGGAAATAAAAACAAAATTTATAGTCAAATGAAAATGAAAACACAACCTACCAGAACCTTTGGGGTACAGCAAAGGTGGTTCTAAGAGGGATGTTTATAGCTATGAGTGCCTACATTAAAAAATCAGAGCTGGACCAAATAAATAACATAATACACCAAGGTCATAGAAAAATAAGAACAAGGACAGGCCAAAATCAGTAGACAGAAAGAAATAATAAAGATCATAGCAGAAACTGATGAAATGGAGACTAATAGACTAACATGAAGAATTCATGAAACAAAGACCTGGTTATTTGAAATGATAAACAAGATCAACAAACCCTTAACCAATCTAACAAATGGAAAGAGAGAGAAGACTCAATAAAATTAGAGATGAAAAAAGGACCATTACAACAGATACCAATGAAATCTGAAGAATCTTTGTTGTTTTTGTTGTTAGTTGCCATCAAGTTGGGTCGGACTCATAGTGACCCTTATAGGGTTTTCAATGGCTGACTGTTTGGGGATTGCCTTGAGAGTGGATTGCCAGGTCCTTCTCCCATTTTTGCAGTGCTGGGAACCCAACTCTGGACCTCAGAGACTGCAGAGCGATGTTCTACCAACTGAGCTAAATCTCAGCCCAGAGAATCATTAGGGAATACTAAGGATTGATAGATAGATAGATAGATAGATAGATAGATAGATAGATAGATAGATAGAGATAGATATAGACACAAACAAGACACGCAAGTAGAAAGGGGACCATCAGTAGGGAGGGAGAGGTTGGGGTGGCAGTCAGGAGAATGTGATGGAGGAGGTGATCATGAGCCATGTATGATGATATACATCTATGGAAATGTCATAATAAACCTATTAAGTTGTACACTTAAAAGTTTCTAATAAAATAAGATTACTGGGAAAGAAAAGAAAGAATGCATACTGCTTATGGCAACTTCTTTTCTGTTTTGGGGGAGGATTTTATTTTTCAATATTTCTAATATTACTAATATTATTTACAGTATTTAAATTACTAGTTAACTATTTAAACACTCTTTTAAATTAATATTTAACTGATACATTAAAAATATGTATTAATAAGACAACACGTTGTTTTGATACATATAATTGTATAATGTTTAAAGCAGGTAAAACATCTATCTTCTCAAATGTTTATCATTTCTTTATGATAAAAACTTTCAAAATACCCTCTAGCTTCCTGAAATGTACAGCCATTATTATTATCTATAGCCATGCTAATGTGCAATAGCACACTAGAGATTCTTACTCCTAACTATAACTTAGTATCCTGATCCTCCTGGTGGTTAACCTTCATTGCCAGCTTGGCAGGATTCAGAGGCACCAAGGAGATGGGTGAGGCACAACTCTGGGGTGTCTATGAGGGCCTTTCCCAGATTAAGGGGGTGACCCACTCTGCATGTGGACAGCACCATCTCTGGGCTGGAGGCTCAGATGGGATAAAGGGGCAAAGGGAGCGAGCCAGCTGATGACCAGCACTCCCTTTTCTCTGCCTCCTCTCCTCCATGATGTGAACTGTTCCTCCACACTTTCCCTCCAGGCTGGACGGACCTCTGAAACTATGAACCAAAATAAATCCTTCCTCTTTTAAGTGGCTTTTGGCAGGTATTTGATCACAGGGACTAGAAAAGTAACTAATACAAACCTCACTTTAACCCTCCTTTACCCTCCCCAGCCTCTGGTGACCACCATGCTACCCTCAATTTCTATGAAACCAACATTCTTAGCTTCCACGTGGGAGTAGAACTAGAAGGTACTTTTCCTTTGCCTGGCTTATTTCACTTCTCATAATGATGACCAGTTCTTTTTAGGAGAAACAGTTTCTCAGTTGTTGCCTGACAGGACAGGGGGGCATGCAATCTGATGAGCATGGCAAGTAGATACCACCTGCTCTGGCCATCTTGTCAGCAGGCCCTCAATATAGGTATCATGGGTGAGGGTTTGAGATCTGCCATCCCAGACCCAGGAGGAGCACCAGGATCCCCATAGTCCACTGTGCATATGCCACTTGTCTTGTTTTTTAATTTTTAATTTTTTACTATTATTTAATTTGCATGTAGTATAATGAGTTTCATTATGGGATTTTCATGCAGCTGCATTACGTGCTTTGCACTTGGTCTCTCCCTCATTACCCGCTATGTTCTTTCCCTCCCCCTCCCACTAGTCCCCTCCTCTGTCGAGGTAAGTCCTCTTGTATATTCCAGTCTCAAATACATAAACACACACACACATACACACACATTTCCTTTTAAGGTAAATGTAGCTTCTGCATCCCCCACATGTCTGTCAGCTTGTCGTGCTGTGAGGTTTGCATGTTGCTGTGATGCTGAAAGCTATGCCACAAGTATTTCAGATCCCAGCAGGGTCACCCATGGTGCACAGGTTTCAGCTGAGTTTCCAGACTAAGATGGACTAGGGAGAAGGACCCAGCAGCCCATTCCCGAAATAATTGTTGTTGTTGTTTTTAGGTGCCCTTGAGTCAGGTCCAGCTCATAATAACCCTCATCAGGTTTTCAATGGCTGATTGTTTTCATGATTGCTTCAGGAGTGGACTGTCACATTCTTCTCCTGCTGGAAACAATTAGCCATTGAAAACCCTATGAATAGCAGAGAAACACTGTAAAATATAGTGCTAGAAAATGAGCCCCCCAAGCTGGAAAGCATTCAAGAAACCGTAGAGTTGTCTCCTCAAAGTAGGGTTGACCTTAATGATGGGAATGTAGTAAGGCCCCTCAAACCTCCACTCACTGATGTAGCATGACTCAAAATGAGAAGAAACATAGTGGCTGGCTGCACAATAGGCACAAACATAAAAGATCATATGCATGGCACAGTGCTGGGTAGTATTTTGTTCTTTTGTACATAACTAACAGCTTCTGTGTGCGAGTGACATGCTATGTTTCCCCATCTGTCTCTGTTTTGTTTCACTTAAAATGATGCATTTCTGAGTTTGTTGCAGCACTGTGCACAATTGCAAGCCTATAGAATCAGCCCAAATGTCCATCAACAGATGAATGGATTTTTTTAAAGTGGTATATATACACAATGGAATTTTTTTCAGCTATAAAGAAAAATGAAATTATGTCATTTGCAGGAAAATGGGTAGAACTGGAGATCATCATTTTAAGCAATCCATCTTTTTATAGTTAGCATTATTTGAGTTAGAAACATTTCTAATAAGCAGACCAGCAGCCTCAAGTTCCCAGCTAATCACGGTTTGCTGTCTAAGGTCTCATAAGCATGGCCCCCAGCCGGCGGTGGGGCCTACACTGTAGCACCAGGCCCTGGGGAGGGTCTTGCACCCTTCAGTCACTGGCATGGTGCTGTGGGTAAAGTAGTTCCAAAGTGTACATGCTCCCTCCCCTACGCCCACAAACCTGCAACCCAGCCAGAAGATGCCTGCCTCCTGCTGTCCTACCTACGGCTAAAAGCACTTGCTCATCAGTCACGTACTGACTAAAACATCGCCTTTGGGCCAAGACAAGCTTTGAATCTCAACTCCTTTGCCCACCGGTAAGGTGACTTTCTGTGTCACTCAGCCACTTGGACTCCGTTCTTTTGCCCTGGAAAATAAAGCAAATAATGGCTGTCTTATAGACCTTTGTGACAAATGAGAGAGAGAAAGCTGTTTCCATGGTGGCTGACACTGAGCAAATCATAAGAAAATATTAGCTATTGTTTTTATTAATATCATCTAGGGCTTGCACTCATTCACCCAAAAACTATTTATTGATCGCTTTCTATGTGACAAGAGCCATTTTATTAAGTGATATCACCTGCCGTACATCATGGCTCAATTACAAGAATGGATAAGGAGGGCAGGAGTTTTCACATCTTCACCCCCCAAAAAAATCAATGTTATGAAAACAGCAGAAAGCCCACATCTCTGGCACTTAGAGAACACGTGTGTGCCTCCTCGTGTCTGTGGACTTCCCACTGGCTCTGGTGCCACGTAGCCAGAGGATGCAGGCACTGAAAGAACACAGTTGGGATGTGTGAACAGGATTGTACCAACTGGAGGAGGTGACCATGACCAAACAAGCAAACACTTGGTAAATCCCAGGGCTTCCTGAAAAAGGGGCAATCTGAGTTGGGTCTTCACATGTCACTCAGGAGGTGGATGTACTCAAGTGAGTCCATGAACACGCAACTTGGCAGCACCTTGATTTTTCTCAATAACTCCCTTTATTGAGTGGGTGCATTTCACTCAACATACAAGGTCGTCTCCGGATAGGCACAGGTTCCAAGAAGTCATAAGGAGAATGGTGCGGGGGCTTTGTGCTGGCATTGGCCATAAAGATTGTCTTTCTGCTTGGTGTGAGGGATGGAGGGCGTCAGCTTGGAGCTGTGGGCATGACCCCAAGAGGGGGAAGCCTTCAGGCAGGAGAGCAGAGCCGTGAGATGAGGGGCTGCACCCTGGGTGCCATGGTTAGGATGTGGCTTGAGCGTGTCCTCCACAGTTCGTACGTGAGGTGGAGGAAGCTTGAAGAGGCGGGTGAGTGGAAGGTGGGTAGGCTTCCTCAATGGGAGTTAATGCAGTCTCAGTGGACCCCATTAGCTCCCAAGAGTTATTGGTGGTGTTAGGTACCCTCAAGGCAGTGTCCGACTCATAGGGACCCTATGTACAACAGGCAAAACATTATTGTCAGTGATTCTCTGCTATTCATAGGGTTTTCAATGGCAGATTTATTTTTGGGAGGGGGTTGCCTGCCCCTTCTCCCAAGCTTATAGCACCTGGTGTTCCCAGGTGGTCTCCCATCCAAGTACTAACCAGGCCCGACCCTGCTTAGCTTCCAAAATCTGACGCCACACTGCTACAGCCACAGGTAGTTCCCAAGAGAGCAGGGTGTTAAAAGAAATGTGAGGCTGGCCCTGTCTCTCTGGCTGCAGGTCTCACTATGAGATTGTGATTGCTCTCATCCTCTATCACAGACCATGGTGATGCCATCTGCCATGCTGTGATGTAGCCAGAGGCCCTGACTAGACACCAAAAGGCAAGGCCACCTGAGCTTGAATTTTGCTCTCTAAACGTACTATTAGCTCATTAACAACCTCTTTTTTTTCTTTTTCCTCCTACTTCTCCTCCTTCCCCCTTTCTTCTTCTCCTCCCCTCCTCCTTTGTAGTCTTCTTCTTCATCTTTGCCTTCATCTTCTTCTTCTCCTCCTCCTCTCTCTCTTTTTCTTTCTCACTTTCTCTCTCTCTCTCTTTTTCAAGTGCTGAAGAATTTAACTCAGAGCCTCACACATACTAGGCAAATGTTCTACCCCTGAGCTGCACCTACAGCCCCATTTTTTATTTTGAGACAGGATCTCGCTAAACTATGCAGGCTGCCTTGGGCTTCAAACTCAGAATTCTCCTGCCTTAGCCAAGTCACTTGGATTACAGGTGTGCCCCACAGTACCCAATTAATAAACTTCTTTTCTTCATACATTGCCCATAGTCAGGTATTTTGTTATAGCAATACAAAAACAAAGATACTGGCCCATCACTGAGTCTGATCCAAACATGATCTCAACCTACCCCAACCATGGACTATTTGGTTTTTCCAATAAATGAGGTCAATCCAATTTGAGTGGGGTTTCTGGAACATGAACTTTAAAAGACAAAGACAGAGGGCATGTTTTAGCAAACATTTCCCATCACTTCTCAGGGAAAAACTGGTACAAATACTGAGCCAGGGGCATCTAAGGGAAGACTTTTCCTTTACCCACTCTGGTTCTTTTCCCTCTTGTAGCACCAGGTTCTCCTGGTCCCCACAGTTTTTCATTGAAGTTCTATCTCTTTTTCACATAATTCTAATAAGATTTAAGCAAAAATATATATTCTCAGTCTCCACTCATATATTTGATGAAACTTAAGAGTAATTCCTGAGGATATAACCTGCATTCCCAAAGAGAATTGACTTCCTCCCAGACTCTCAATAGACATATGACTGGCTCATGTCCTCCAGGGAAGTGAAGTCCCCCAACAAGGTGTCTGCCACTGTGAGGAGGACTCTGCCTTGGCTTATCCCAGGATTTTTTGTCCGGCATTATTCCACTTCAGTGTGTAGTTTTTTTCTCTCACAATGGCAAGTAGATATTTACCTTGTTCACTTTTTGTGAACTTGTTCACTATATGGGTCTAAAGCAGGTCTAAACTAGGAAGACCCCATTAGAGGGACTGTGAATGATGTGACCCTTCCTGTGTTACTTTACTAAACATTCCCCTGGCCTCAGCAACTTCAGACTTCATGCTAATTTTTCTCACTCACTCTCTCATTGGATGTCTTGTTTATCATGTTCTTTTCTGCATCTAAAGGGCCCTCAAGCCAGTCCCTTCCCTGCTATTCTCTAAGTCCTCATCATTTCAGCACTGGACCAAATCTTCCTTTCTCCAATCACTTTCCCTTACCTGCATTCCAAGATAATGACTTGGCCCCAGTACTGATTCTCTCTGAGCCACTTTAGGCGCCTGCTTCCACCTGTATTATCATCTCTGTGTTTTCCTTCCTCACCGGCTTATGGCATCCACAGAAAGTCCAGCTCCTACGCAATGCCTTGGGGAAATACGAGTGGTTAATAACTGTGTGCTAAAGTAGATTTAATTGAACCAAATGTGAAGGAATCTAAAAACGTGCAGCAGTGAAATAACTTAGTAAGTTAATGTCTTTTGACAGGTGTGGTCCTAGCGTTTATAGTAGGCAGCCAGCATTTAATGACTTGGTGCATCCCTTCTGGTGGAGCTATGCACAAGCTTAGTGGGCACCTCGATGGTTTTGAGCAGCATTAATAATTCAGGCCCTCCATTTGCAGAGGACTATGTGGTATTAGAATTAGAAAAGATGGCAAAATGACTCAAGCCAAGAGAGGAGGGGGAGGAAAATGCCAGAACACAGCTCCAATCTTGGCTATTTTTTAAAAATCCCCAGCTATCAATTGTATATGCATAGCATGTCAGACTTGCAAATGAACCAGGGGAGATTGTTCTTCACTAGCAATGAAGAAAATGGTGTGATTTATGTGGGGGGTTGATACAGAACCATTAAAAATTACAGGTTTTGATTAAAAATTTGGAGAATTTTTAAAAGCATTTGGGACAGCAATTTTGAAGTGTCACTGGGTATCTTCATCCCTAAAGTGATCTCCCCGGGGCTTTGTGGAGCGTTGGTGCAGAGAAAGCAGAGTCTCTGTGAAATCCTGCAGTCATAATGAAGGCAGGTGCTGTGGGAAAAGGAAGTCGTTTATATGCAGAAGTGGAGGAGAAGAGGAAGCGGATGGCAGTAGCTCCTCCCATCAACAGATATTTACTGTTGCTCCCACTCTGAGGGGCAGGCTGCTCAGCTGGGAGCTGGGAAATACAACCAGGACCAAGGCTTCTCTGGTCCTCCCTCCCCACCTCTCAGGTGGAGCTCACCATGGGAAGCAGGAAACAGGGCAGGAAACTGTGCAAAGGTAAATAGTCATCTGACATCTGCAGGACCCTGGCAAGCCGGGAGAGCTGGAGAAGGCTGCTCCCCACCCACCACTCCTCACAACCCATGGAAAACTGTAACGGACGCTCACTTGTGGAGTCCATGGAGCAGGGCAATGCAGAAAGCGGGTACAATGCGTGCAGGGCAGGTGTAGTCATGAGATGAGGTCAAAAGGAGGAAGGCAGGCTTTAGGTCGGGGTGTGAGGGAGGGCAAGGCATGACACAGAGAGCTGGGAGAGGAGGCGGGGAGACATGGGGACTGGACTCCAGCACTAACCAGCAGGCACAATTCTCATTCCTCAGTGCCTCAGTTACTTTGTGGTCCTTAGAATGAAAGGCCATCTTGGGCAGTTCCAGGGCAATATTCTAGGAACATCAAACAGGTGGCTGGGAAGTTGGGGTTTACAGGGAATGAGGGTAAAATATTAGAAAGACTAACCCAAATAATGGGAAGGGAAGAAGGTCCTCCTGTTAGTGCCCAGAGAAGTCAGCAGTCTACCTGAGATGGCCAGGGCATTTGTCTACATGGGCAAACTCTTGTCAAATGTCCCCTACAGGGCCAGGATTCTCACAGACATCATGACAAAAAAGATTTCAGAAAAAATTATTGGGCAAAAATTAAATGGATAAATATAAGTTTGGCCCAGATTATGAAAGCTTTTCCATGCTTTTCTTATCCAGAATAATTTCTGAAAAAAGTGGCAAGAATAGATTGGAGATTCAGTCACCACAGTGATGGGGTAAATATGCCAGAAGTTCATCATTTCACTCCTTGTGACTATTTTAATATTTAAACTATGTTCAAGTATATTTTACAATAACATGATGTAGTGGTTGTTGTTGTTGTTGTTAGGTGCCGTTGAATCAGTGTCCAACTCTTAGCAATCCTATGTACAACAGATGAAACACTATTATTGTGATTCTCCACTGTTTATAGGGTTCTAAGTGGCTGATTGTTTTTTGGGGAGTGGGTTGCCAGGTCCGTCTCCCAAGCCTACAGTATCTGGTGTTCCCAGGCCGTCTCCCATCCAAGTACTAACCAGGCTTGACCCTGCTTAGCTTCCAAGATCTGATGGGATCAGACACCACAGTGGTATGGCTGCAGGCAATAAGGTGATAGGCAGGCTAATTGCCTGGAGTTGATCATCACATACTGTATATATGAATTGAAAATATCACACTATACCTTGTGTGTACATGTATGGAATTATTATGTATCAAGTAAGAAGTAAATTTTTAAAATGAAATTAAAGGGATAGTAAAAGACATCTCAAAAACATTAATTAAAAGAAAAGGCATGACAAACTAAATGTTGAAGCCAAGGGGCAATTGTTATTGACTTAAAATGCATATAAGCATGATAAAAAAGGACTAGAGCAATTCTGAGCCTAGAGTTACCTAAAAACATAGTTCTAAAATATAAATATAAAGTCAGGCATGATAGCTCACAACTATAGTCCTAGCAATTCAGGAGGCAAAAGCAAGAAGATCACGAGTTTGAGGCCAGAGGCAGCCTGTGTAAGATCCTTAGCAAGACCCTATCACAAATGAAACACAAAACATGGGGTTGCAAGTACAGCTCAGTGGTAGAGCACTTGCAAAACATGTGCAAGGCCGCGTGTGTGTGTGTGTGTGTGTATACACACACAGATGTACAATCCTGGCATCTGATCCTGTGTGATGTTGAAAGCTAAGCAGGATTGGGTCTCGTTAGTCCTGGGTTGGGAGACCGTCTGGGAATACCAGGTGTTGTAGGCGTGGGAGAAGGACCTGGCAGCCCACTCTCAAAACATTCAACCATTGAAAACACTGAAAAACAGAGAAGCACTGAGACAGTGCTGGGCATGGCACAGTGTAGGGTTGTACATGGGGCCACTGTGAGTCTGGCCCAACTCAACAGTTCCTAACAACAACAACACCATACATACATACAACAACAATAACAACATGTGTGTGTGTGTGTGTGCATGCATGCATGTGTTTATGTGTGTGTATATAAACTGGCAGCATTACAAGGAGGCATTGAGAAATCTAAGAATATAGATATGAATATCTAACTCATCTCAGGATCTGAAAAATCAATTGTATAAGAAATCAGTGTTCTACATGCCCCTTTATATAATAAACATAAAGAATGCTAAAAAATAGTCAAAATAGTCACTAGAAAAATGCTACATTTCAAAATGGACCAAAAATAAAGCAAGGATGAACAGTTGCCAAAGCATTTCTGTAGCTTTTTTCTGATTACAACATGCAAAATCAATAATAAAAAGGCAGAAAAATTATCCTTAACATTTCTTCAAGAAATTTGAAAATGATACATGAAATCATTTTGTTATTCAAAAAAAATACTATTGGAAATTACAAATTAGTAAGAAGTCAACAGTATTTTACATATATATATATATATATATATATATATATATATATGCAGAGTTCCTAAAGGAGATATTAACAAACCAAATTTAAATGCAAATTTAGTTGTATATATTAGAACATAAGAAATATTATTTAAACTACCAACTCAAGAGATTAGGATAAAAACAAGAAAAGCTGAACTATAGAATCATGTATTAAATTGTTAAGGGTGAAAATTTATAAAATAGAAAACAAAAAAAAACTATATATAAGACCATGAAAAGCGAAAGTTTATACTTTAGAAAAGGCTAATAACGTTGTTGTTAGGTGTCATCGAGTTGTGTCCAACTCATAGCGACCCTTATAGAGTTTTCACTAGCTGATTGTTTTGGGATTGCCACAGGAGTGGATTGCCACGTCCTTCTCCCATGTTTGCAGTGTCGAGAATTGAACTCAGGACCTCACAGACTATAGAGCAGCACTCTACCACCTGAGCTAAATTCTGCTGATTAAAAACAAAGAGAAAGAAGAAATGAACAACACTAAGACTAAAATGTTGTTGCTGTTGTTAGGTGTTATCAAATCGTGTCCAACTCATAGCAACCCTCATAGGATTTTCAATGGTTGATTGTTTTAGGATTGCCTCAGGAGTGGATTGCCATGTCCTTCTCCCATTTTTGCAGTGCTGGGAATCAAACTTGGGACCTCAGAAACTGCAGAGTGGCGATCTACCAGCTTAGCTAAATCACAGCCCAAGACTAAAATAGGACTCCACAAATATGCAGAGATTTAAAGCTGTAAGATATATGTCTTAGTCAGTGAGGACCGCCATAACATACACCTTAAACTAGGTGATTTATTAACAGAAATTTCTTTCCCATAGTCCTAGAGCCCAAGGAGTCAGAGACCGAGGTGCAGTGGGAGGTGTCTAGAGGGTGTGTGCCTCCTGTGTGTCCTTTCTTGGCAAGGGAGTAAATGATCTCCAGTGGGCCTTTTCTATAGGCTCTAAGCCATTCGCAAAGACTCCACCCTCACCACCTCCTCACCTCCCACAGGTATCACCTCTTAATAACATCAGCAGAGGGCTCAGGTTCAATATAAGCATCTTAGGGAGACACATGTCTTCAGATCTTAGAAATATATGAACTATTTCAGACCAGTTTATTTTTCAGGTATAGAATAGACAATTCATCTTTAAAATAAACATTGTAAGTAAATTAAAAATAGAAACACCTATGTAGACTTCTGATCTCAAAAGAAATTATATTAATTAACCAGTAATTTTAAATCCACCCACTGAAAATTAACAAAAAATCTCAGACCCAGGCTGATTTGGAAGGATATCCTACCAAATACTCAAGGAATTGCTATATAAATATATTATCACAGAAATTATTTTTCCAACTCAAACTGTATAAAATAGACTGAATGTACTTATCTCGCTGAAAAAAAAAAACACAAAAATGGATCAAATTTATTTAATTTGAGGTTTCCAAGACACTGTGACAGAGGATAAGAATCCTCGAGAGAGGAGAAACACACTAGCAGAAACCTGAAACTGTGGCAGCTTGTAACATATTGGCAGTTTTCAGGCTGTGGCACAGGAGGAAAGAGACTTAGTGGAGCTCATTAGCTTCTCCCAGTTGAGAAGATGGAACTGAGAGTATGAGGAAACCAAGGCAGACAGACAGTGAAGGACAGAGGAGAGGGCTGCCCTGGGAACCCAGCTGGCCTCAGCCCAAGTTCAGCAGAGCACTGGTTTGCACACATGCCTGAGGAGCCCAAGGCTGGAAAAGAGCTGCCCCACAGGATCAGAAGGAAGAGTTCCCACCACAAACACCAGGCTGAAGATAAGATGTCTCCGCAGCTAGGTTGGAGTGTCTAGGATATGGGGGTGGATGGGTCCCTCAGCAGTTCACAGAACAGTCCTGTCCCAGCAGAAGGTAATGACCATCACCTGAGCACTGCTCTGTTGTTGTTGCTATTGTTAGGTGCCATGAGTCGTGTGCGACTCATAGCGACCCTCATAGGGTTTTCAATGGCTGATTGTTTCGAGATTGCCTCCGGTATGGATTTGCCACGTCCCTCTCCCATTTTGCAGTGCTGGGAATCAATCTCAGGACCATCGGAGACTGTAAAGCAGTGCTCTACCAACTGAGCTAAATTCCAGCCCCTACTGAGAGCACAGAAAAAGAAAAACTGTAAAGAATCAAATTATTTCAAGTTATGTAAATACATCTCTAATCCAAGTTCGAGGACAGTGATAGGAATTAAGAAAAAATCCCTTGGATCTAACTATATATAATTCTCAGTATATAACATCTAATCAAAACCTTCAAATAAAGAGAACAAATCAAATGAAACCAGCCCAGAACAAAATGTTACTTCTGATGCCATAAAAATATACAATGTAACTGTACTGTGTACTTTCAACAAGGAACTTAAAATACAGAAGATATAATAAAGATCAATATCGAACTTGCTGAGATGAAATCTATATAAGAAATATACTGGATATGTCCAGTTTCTGATTCAATATGAAAAACTCTTGAAAACTATCACTTTCATCCTTATAACAGGAAAACAACTGAACAAGCTAAAAATTAATGTTTGAATCTATCAGAGAACTGTGATTATAGAGGAAATTCCTCACAAATTTGGAAAGATCAGTGAATTTTGAGACTCAGAGCTGAGACTAGGTTACCAAGGACTGATGCTGCTGAAGTCACATGCTAATAGGAACACTTACATGGTGACTCAGAAACCTAAGGCCACAGTCTCACGGAGGGGCCAGGAAACCCATCATGTTCTTGGGAAGAGTCATGAAAAATCATTTTGTATTTCTGGCAAGAAGAAGAGACAGCAACTATTTGGATATGTGATCAGTGAGCTCTCTATTGCAAAGACTTCCTCTTCAAGAGAAAAGCATTACCAGAGATGTGTTGTTGTTGTTAGGTACCATGGAGTCCAGTCTGACTCTAGGTGCAACAGAATGAAACACTTCCTGACACTATACCATACCCGGCACTATGTCAATGTTCCTCTGCTATTCATAGGGTTTTCAATGGCTGATTGTTTCGGGAGTGGGCTGTCAGGTCCTTCTCCCAAGCCTACTGCACCTGGTATTCCCAGGCAGTCTCCCATCCAAGGACTAACTGGTCCAACTCTGCTTAGTCTCCAAAGTCTGACGGGATAGGATGCCAGGGTGGTACATCTTTAGACCAGAGGCTTAGCCCCTCTAAGTAGGACATTTGCCCAACTTGAGCCCCCTCCAGCCTTCCTATCTAACCTAAAGGAGGAAGCAGACATAAACCTTAGATTTGCTTGTGAAGGTCTCTAGCCAAGTGCTGCCCATCAGCTGGCTGGTGTCTCTTTTGCTCTGCTGGGAAAGAAAATACAAATAGGGAGGAGAAGCCATTCTTATGTGAGCAGGCCTGAGCCCTGGAGGGCCAGTGGCCTCTGGGCTGGCGGACAGGTCAAATAACACAAGATCAAATGTACTTGAAAAAAGTGCTTCTACATTGAACATACACAGCCTATTTTCTTGACATTATTCTTTAAACAATACAGTATAGTAACTATTTACATAGCATTTACATTATATAAGATATTATAGGTAATCTAGAGTTGATTTCCCCCAAATCAGCTTGTCATGCTGTAGGGGATTGCATGTTGCTGTGGTGCTGACAGCTATGCCACTGGTATCTCAGATACCAGCGGGGCCACCCATGGTGGACAGGTTTCAGCTGAGCTTTCAGACTAAGACAGACTAGGGAAAAGGATCCAGCAGCCCACTCTTGAAACAATTAGCCATTGAAAACCTTATGAATAGCAGAGAAGCACTGCCAAATATAGTGCCAGAGAATTAGCCCCCTGGGCTGGAAGGCATTCAAGAAATGACTGGGGAAGAGTTGTCTCCTCAAAGTAGAGGCAACTTTAATGACAGGAATGGATTAAAGCCCCTGGGACCTCTTTTTGCTGTTGTGGCATGACTCAAAATGAGAAAAACATAATGGTTGTAATGTTGGGTTCAAACATAAAAAGACCGTGGCACAGTACTGGGTAATGTTTCGTTCTGTGGTACATAGGGTCGCTGTGAGTTGGATCCAACTTGACGGCACTCAACAACAACAATTTCACATTACTGTTTAGAAGACACCAGGGAAACAGTAAATGTCACGCAAGGACTTTATTCCTCTTTGGGGTAAAATTTAGTGTGGCATGACCACACACCCTCTGAGGACCACAGGGTAGTCCTTCCTGGCCCCTCCAGTCCTGGTGGCTTGGTAGGGTCCTTGGTGCTCTTGGCTTGCTGTGGCCAATTCCATCTCTTACTTTGGCATCACAGGTAACTCTCTGGGCATCACTGTCCTTACATAGCCATCATCTTATACTGATACCTGGTGCTCCATTTGACCTCTAATAAACTAATTATCTTATTACTAAATAAGACCACACTGTGAGGCACTGAGGCTTAGCCCTTCAATGTAGCCCTTTTTGCTAGACACAGTTAAACCCACAACATTGCTTATGGAAAAATGAAATGAATAACAGCATGTTGCAAGGAACAGAACAGAGGAATAAGCTATATTCCATACTGTTTCTTGCACTACCCATGAAGCAGTACAGTGTTATACAAAGGGAACTTAGATTAGGACTAAATGTATATTGCAAATTCCAAGGCAATAACTAAAGCAATTTTAAAAGAATTTTAAATTTTAAATTTCTAGTTGATATGCTAAGAGAGAAAATGGAATCATATATAACATTCAAAACCAAGAGAAAAGGAAAAGCAGAAAACAACAAGTGTAACGACTAGAAAATAGTTATAAACATGGTAGGTATTAATCCACATATACCAATAAGTACTTTAAATATGAATGTTATAAATATACAGATTGAGAGACAGATTATCAGAATTTTATCAACTGTATTTTATTTACAAGAAACCCACTTTTAACAGACAGGCTAAAAGTAAAATGATGGAGGAAGACATGTCCACTAATAATAATAAAAGAAAGTTAAAGTAGATATATTAATTTCAGACAAAATAGATTTGGGAACAAGAAAATTATTAGCTACAAAGTGGACCATTATGTGATAAAGGAATCAGTTTTCCAAGACCTAACAATCCTTATGTAGTATTACCTAAAAAAGGAGTTTCAAAATACATGAAGATGGTAGATACAAGGCTGGAAGACTATAGCAATGATAGAAATATAAGGAGAATATAATTTCACTAACACAGCCAGGGGAGCCTGGGATTTAGCTCAGTTGGTAGAGGTCTGCTCTGTAGGCTCTGAAGTCCCGGGTTCGATTTCCAGCACTGCAAAAATGGGAGAAGGACTTGGCAATCCACTCCCAAGGCAACTCCAAAGCAATTAGCCATTGAAAACTCTATAAGGGTTGTTATGAGTTGGACACAACTCGACAGCACCTAACAACAACAACAACAACACAGCTGGAGATTCAATACTCTTTCGTCCATAGTTGGTAGATCAAAACAAGCAGAAAAGCAATAACGATGTGCTTGACCTGAACAGCACTACCAATCAGATTGATATAATTGACATTAATAGAATATCCCATCCAACGACAACAGAACACACTTTTCACAAGCTCATGTGGAACATGTAGCAAAGTGGACCCATCTGGGGTTATACAGCACATGTTAAGTGAAATAAAGGGTCTGCCTTCATTTTTGGATGTTTTACCATCAGCATTTTTAAGCCTCACCTCTCCTTCTGCCCCTTCTGCATACATGTGGAAAGCTGGTAAGAATGCGAGGAGATCCCTCCTTTTATACCAGAGGGAATTTCAAAACATGCAGGCCTTTTACCACAAGGAAACACCGTAGCAAACCCCAAACCAGAAACACACAACAAAGCCCAAGTCAAGACCCATGAAGTTAAAATTCTGAAAACAAAAGAAGAAAATTAAGGCAGATACACAGTGATATATTAATTAGGAGGCACAGAAATTTAAATGATAATGGATTTCTCACTTGAAACCAGGGAGGCTAGAATGAAGTGGCACAACTTTTTTTTCAAATGCTTATAGCAAAGAACTGTCTACTGTGAATTCTTCATCCTCAAAAATATCCTTCAGAAATGAAGAATGGACTCAATCAGTAACCAGACTTTGTACCTTAAGAAACTGGAAAAAGAAGAATAAAGAAACACAAAAGGCAGGTAAAAATAAAAAATAATAATATAAAGCCGGTCGTGGTGGCACACACCGGTGAATCAGGAGGCGGAGGCAGGAGGATCACGAGTTCGAGGCCAGCTTGGGCAGCTCACTTTTGGGGCTGAGATTTAGCTCAGTGGGTAGAGCACTGCGCTGCAGTCTCTGAGGTCCCGAGTTCAATTCCCAGCACCGCAAAAATGGGAGAAGGGCCTGGCAATCCACTCCCAATGCAATCCTGAAAACAGTCAGCTATTGAAAACCCTATGAGGGTCGCTATGAGTTGGATGCCGACTCAACGGCACCTAACAACAACAACAATAATATAAAGATTGGAGGAAAAAATAAACAAAACAGAGATAGGAAGCAATAGAGACAAACAAAGTTTAGACATGCATCTTTGAAAAGATCAACAAATGGACAAGACTTTAGCTAGACCGGCAAAGATAAAAGGGAGATAAAATTACTAAATCTATAAGGAAAGAGGGAATGTCACTGCCAAAATTACCAAAATATGAAGAGAGAAAGAAATACTCTAATCAGCTGTATGACAAAAACTTAGATAACCATGATGAAATGGATAAATTCCTAGAGAAACATAACTATCAAACTGATTCAAGAATACAGAAAAATCTCAATAGATCTATTAACAAGTAAATTGGCTGAAACAATATATATTTGTTAATCTTACAAAGAAAAGTCTAGTACCAATGTACTTCACCGAAGAAGTCTATCAGATGTTTACAGAAGTATTAACACCAATTGTTCATAAATTCATTCAAGCATAGAAAAAAAGGCCATTAACATGTGTACTCTTTGCACTCTGTGAGGTCAGTCAATATCCTGATAGCAAAAGCAGCCAAAGAAATCACTAGAAAACACAACTATTGAACCAATATCTCTTATGAAAATAGACACTAAAATCCTCAGCAAAATATGATCAAAATGACTGGATTTATCTCAAGAAAGCATGACTGGTTCAATATATAAAATCCAATGACATACACTATATTCATAGAATAAAAAGGAAAAAAAAAAACCACACAATCATTTCAATAGACACAGAACAATTACTTGACAAAATACAGTACAAGTATTCACTTAAAAAAATTAAAAATTAGTAAAATGGGAGGCATGGAAGTGAATTTCCTCAACCCAAGCAGAGACTCCTATGAAGAAATAACAGCAAACACAAGGCTGAAATGTAACAGGCAGAAGAATCTCCCCTAACTCCTGGTGGCCCACTCTGCCCATTTCTATACAGCATTGTTCTGGACAATCTAGGCAGGCCTATCAAACCAAGAAAATAAAAGAATGTAAACAGAAAAAAGTAATGCTATCTCTATTTGCAGACAAATGACATGAATTTATATAGAAAATCCAAAGGAATCTACCTACAGAAGGCTAAAGCTGATAAGTTAATTTGGCAAAGCTGAAGTGAAAGATTAAGGTATAAAATCATTTCAATTCCTATATTGAGCAATGAAAAATCCAAAAATTATATGAATAAAATAATTCTTTTGTGCAATAGCAAAACAATAATAAAATTTCACAAAAGAAATGTAAGACGTACACTGAAAACTGCTAGAAGAAATGAAATGAGACCTTAAAGGTACAAAGATATGGATTGTAAGATGCATCTTAACTTCAGAAATGTTATAATGTGTGTTTTAGGTGATCAGTAGTAATTAAAGTAATCCAAAGAAACCTGTTGCTGTGGTGCACACCTCTAATCCCAGCTACTCAGGAGGCAGAGGCAGGAGGATCCCAAGTTCAAGGCCAGCGGCAGCCTGAGCAATTTAGTGAGATCCTGTCACAAAATTTTAAAAAAAGTTTAAAAATGGGTTAGAGGTGCAGCTCAGTGGTACAGCACTTACATAGTATGTGGGAGGCCCTGAGTTTCAGTCCCTAGATGGGAGACCACCTGGAAATACCTGGTGCTGCAGGCTAGGGAAAAGTACCTGGCAACCCACTCTCCAAACAATCTGCCATTGGAAACCCTATGAATAGCAGAGAAGTACTGACATAGTGCTGGGCATGGTACTGTTCTGTCTATTGTACATATGGTCTCTATAAATCAGACTCTACTTGATGGCACCTAACAATAAGAACAAGTATCATTTTTTAAAAAGCATAAAGTAAACCAAAGAGAAATGTAATGTGTTACAGAGGAAAATATTTGGATTGCATAGATTGTACCAATACAGGCTAAACTAGTGTATATCAACCTTACCATCTATTTTTCATGGTTTAAAAATATATGATCGTGAGCCACTTATGGTGCTACACACCTATAATCTCAGTAGGCAGAAGCAGGGTGATGGTGATTTCAATGCCTGCCTGGGTTACATCATTAAATCCTATCATACAAAAAAGAAAATAGAAGAAAGGGGGGGAGATGGGGAGGGAGGGAGGGAGGAAGAAAGAAACAATTTTAGTAATAAATAGAAGAAGAAATAAAGAATATCAAGAACACTTGAAGTAGCAGTGTGTCATTAAAACTTTTCATTAGCTGAGTGCTGTGGTGCATTCCTGTAATCCCAGCTACTCAGGAGGCTGAGGCAAGAGGACTGTATGTTTGAAGCCAAAGGCAGGTTTGTGTAATTTAGCAAGACCCTGTCTCAAAAAAAAAAAAAAAAAAAAAAAAAAAAAAAAAAAAAAAAAAAAAAAAAAAAAAAAAAAAAAAAAAAAAAAAAAAATATATATATATATATATATATATATGTATGTATATGAGGTGGGGGTGAGGCTCTGTGGCAGAACAGTTGTCTAGACTGTGCAAGGCCAGTATTCAACCCCTAGTGTTGCAAAAACAAGCAAACAAGAATTTTCTCTTTGTAACAGAAGCCGTGATAACCACAATAAGTTAGCTAAGACAGAAATAAGAGATATTATGATTGCTCATTTAGAGAATCCAAGAAATTTTTATACATTATTCAAGCTAATTAGAGCAAATGGTTGGATAAAAATGGACTCAAAAGGTAGTAATATTTTTGTTTATTAGCAATAACAAATTAGAATAGACAATATAATAGAAGATTCCAGTCATAGCAACAAAGAGAATAAATTATATAAGAATAATTCCAATTAAATACAAGCAAAACCTCCATGTATAAAAGTTATAACTTAATTGAAAAAAAGAGCTAAGTAAATGGAGGAAGGTGTCATACTAAAGTTTGCCAAGACTCAATAATTTAATGAGTCAATTCTCCCAAAACTAATCTAAAAATTCATTATAAATCTAATCTTAAATCCCAACAGTTTTTGCTAAAATTTTCCAGCAAAATATTTATATGGAAATATAAAGTCCTGAGAATAACAAAGATTATTTTTGCAAAAAAATGAGAGGCACTCCTTATTAGATTTGAAATTCACTATAAAGCAAGTGTGATTAAAAAACCTATTATTGTAGGAGGAGGAAAAATGGAACAAAATAGACTAAGAACTGATCTGCAATTCATGGCAACTTGAGTTGTGATAGTGATTTTGTTATGAATCAGAGGGAATGGTAGAGCCCCCCCATGCTAGATGCTGCTAGGAGAATTGGGGAGCATCAATCCTGCAAGGGGAATGTAAAACTTTAAGCTGCCCAAGAAAAATACAGAAAAATCTCTTTGGGGTAAACAAGTCATCAAGTGCCAAATACATGAAGGAAGAAGCCACATGTTTGACTGCAGGAAAACATAGGTTATTTGCCCCTTTTAAATAAACTCAAGCCTATAGCCATACCACTGGGATGTCCAATCTTGGAAGTTAAGCAGGGTTGGCCCTGGTTAGTACTTGAATGGGAGACTGCCAGGTGCTGTAGGCTTGGGAGAAGGACCCAGCAACCCACTCCCAAAATACGCCATTGAAAACCCTGTGAATAGCAGAAAAGTACTAACAATAGTGTTTCACCTGTTGTACATAGGATCACTATGAGTCGGACAACAACTCGATGGCACCTAACAAAAACAATAAGTAAACTCTGAGTCAGGGCAAGATTGCACTGAGGGGCTCTTAGGCAGCAAGACCACAGCCTCATTCCACAACGGGGCAGCCCCAGGTATTGGTGATAGGTCAGGCACACAAATGCCACATAAGCAGGCCATTATCAAAGGGGAAGGGGGGGATGCCAGGAGAACACAGGCTTCTTGCCAACAAATTACTAGGTGTTTTTCAAGAGTGGCATAGAAAATGTCCACACATGCTCAACACATGTCAAGCGAATGAATGAATGAGAGCACCTCAGGTGGGGGTTGGCTGCTAATATCTGGATCTGAAGTGTCCCCAAGGTCCATGTTATGAAGGCATGGTTCCCCAGCCTATGGAACTATTGGGAGGGTGTGGGACTTTTAGGAGGTTGGTCCCAGTGGAAGAAATGAGGTCACTGGAGGCATGCGTAGAAGAGGGTATTGGGATCCCAGTCTCTCCCTCCTGTCTTTGCTTTGGAGCCACCATGAAATGAGCAGTTTTGCTCCACCTCATGCTCCCAGCTTGGCATCTGGCCTTGCCACAGGACCAAAAGCAGAAAAACCAACCAACCATCACCTGAAACCAGGAGCCAAGATAAACCTTTCTTCTTTTTAAGTTGATGATCCCAGGCATTTTGTTACAGTGGTGGAAAACTGACTAACACAGGAGCTGTGTGTCACCTCCATCCCATTCACCAGAAGCCCAGCCAGGCTCAACCTGGGAATGGTTGGGCTATGAAACCCAAAGGCTAGGGACTTGCGTTTGCTCTGGCAAAAAAATGAGCACATCTATAGGATGAACCTGAAAATCTACCCTACCAAGGTCAATATTTAAGTGAGAACTGATGCTTCTCAAAGTTACATGATTGATGTGGCTATGTATAAAAAGCATGATCAAGAATGGCTGAAGCCATTCTACAGGAAAGCAAGCACAGGTCATATGAAGGCAACTAGAGGGTGAGACCTGATGCAGACTGTTAGTACTGTGAGGATGCACAAAGAAAAAGAGTCAGAATCCAAGGACCGGTTGTCTACAGGTCATGGACTTTATTATTATAACTCATTTAACCCTAAAAACACCTGTTAGAGTCAACACTGGGCTTCACACCTTAGACAGGGATAGTCAGAATTATTGATGCTGTGCCAGGCTTCTAATTAAGGATGAGGGGTTCAAAGGCCTGCATTTCCCCCTCCTCTCCAGTCCCAAGTGGGGAAGTAGATGGAGCTGAGGAAAATCTAGAAAAGTCTAGAAAGGCACCAGGAGGCCTTGAGGCATCTGTAGGAGCACTCCAGAGGGGAGTCAGAGCTGGGGCCTGGGAGGACCACCACTCAAGGTGTGTAAGCAAGAGGCCAACCTTGGTCCAGCCAGCAGGCGGCAGTGAGCCATGTGCCACATGACCCAGGCCCTGGCCGAAGGCTGGAAGCGCAGTGCCTGCAGGCTGATGTTCGCTCAGCTCCACAGAGCTGCTCTGAGACTCTCTCTCCCCAATTAAACTCTGCTCTTCCACCAGCCACAGGCATCACTTTGTGATAGGAAGCATGCAATTAAGTTGCTATGTGTCTGCGCTAGTTTGTAAAATAAAAAGGGATCGTTTACGCTGGTAATTCTGGAAGAAAAAAAAATAACAGAATTCTACCTGTTCCTAATTCAGGTCCTTATCTAATTTTTGCACATTTTCCTTTCTCAAATATGATATGTTTGAATTGTCATTTTCACAGGGAAGGACTTTCAATCTATAA
This sequence comes from Pedetes capensis, assembly GCA_007922755.1. Lineage (NCBI taxonomy): Eukaryota > Metazoa > Chordata > Mammalia > Rodentia > Pedetidae > Pedetes > Pedetes capensis. The sequence continues at coordinate 21,545 of VMDO01002713.1, read as the reverse complement.
AAGGTTGTTTCTAGCCAGGTGCCGTGGCACAGGCCTGTAATCCCAGCGGCTCGGGAGGTGGAGGCGGGAGGATCGCAAGTTCAAGACCAGAGGTAGTCTGCATAACTTAGCGAGCGATCCTGTCTCAAAAAGTAAAAAAATGGGCTGCGGGTGCAGCTCAGTGGCCCAGCACTTGCAAAGCATGCAGGCGTGAGGACCTGGGTCCAACCCCCAGTACCGAAAAAAAAAAAAAAAAAAAAAAAAAAAAAAAAAAGGTTGTTTCCAAACAGTACATTCATTTGTGGCTGGGTCGTCCCAGCACGCCCATGAGCTCCACATCCATTTCCCCACCTGCAAGGCTTGAGCCTGCTCTGCCCTCAAGCAGGACCCTGTCCCCGCCTAGGAAAGGTGCTGGTAGAGCGCTATGAGACACACATCCCTCTCTTCTCTTGCTGCCTCTGCCCTGTTCCCCAGCCAAGCTTTTGGCTCAGGGTCACACCAAAAGGTGGAGCTGATCTAAACATCTATCCACTGGCCCAAGCAGGGAACTGGGCAGAAACTGTATCCTAGTTGTGACTCAGTTGGGAGCAGAGTGGTTAGAGAGGGCATTTTGTGGAAATCTAGGAAATGACTGTTGAACCAATGTAGTGTTTAGGCCAATGAAGGAAAGAGGGTCTTCTGTATCCAGGGGGTCTTCTGAAGAGGTTTTGTGCCCAGGGAGAAGACACAGAAGACCCACAAGAGCGACGTAAGACCCAGCATATGATCAGTGTGACATCAGAGCACACAGAGACACCTGATGGAAAGGACTGGTGAGGAGTAACTTAGGAGAGAAAAACGGTCATTTAGGCTGATGGTTTTGGAGGCTCCAGGCCTCTAGGTCCTGTGCCTGTGGTGGCAGCACATCATGGCAAGAGTGTGAGGTGGAGCAAACTGCTCATCTCATGACCTGGAAGCAAAAAGAGAAAGAGAAAGAGACCAACCAGGTCCCACAGTCACCTCCCAGGGCATACCCCATGACCTAAGGCTTCCCACTGGGCATCCTCCTAAGGTGCCTCCACCTTTGGATAGCACCAGTGTGGACCAAGCCTTTAACTCTGGGCCTTTGAGGATCAATCAGCCTCCAACTCTAGCACATGCCAGGCCAAGGCCTTGGGTTGGGATAGTGGGGTAAGCGAGTGTCCCTGAGCTGTGGGATTGTAGAAGGGGAGTCAAGGGTGAGGGAGCCCCAGAGAGGAAGGGCATGTGAGGTCCGTACTGCTGTCTTCTTGCTGGGTCCTTGCATGGTCCTAGTGTAAGGACTCCAGTGAGGTTGGGTTGGGGCATGCCCTGATGGCCTTCTTTTAACTTAAGTTCCTCTTTACAAGGCTTTCTCTCCAAACGCAGCCACATTCTGAGATATTAGAGTTAGAGCTTCAACAGGGGACCTTGAGGAACATAATTTAGCCCAGAATGCATCCTGGCCTGTCCCTAGCCTCTGCATGGAGGATAGGGTGCAGGACCCTCTTCCCCTCTCTGCCTCTCTCCCTCTCTTTCTCACTCTCCTTTTGCCCCCTAAATGACTTCATCCAGTCTCCAGCCCCAACCTCACCTTTGGGCTCACATTCTGTGCAGCAGTATCACAGCTTCACTCAGGGGCAGCTGGGGAGGGGCTGATCACAAAGGAAAGAAGAGGACAGCTGTGGCCACGTGGGGTGGTTACCGTCAACATGGAGGCCCTGAGGGGAACCTTCGGTGGCAGGGGCCCCTCTCCCAGGCTATGTTTACTTGGTGGTCTCCTTTGGGGGATCAACACCCACATGCTACGCAGTGCTGATAAGAGAGAAGCTATGCCAGGACTCAGCTGCAGTGACATGAAGCTCCCAGTAGCACTGCTGTGGGTGTGTCCACTACCTCTGCTGGGGACCTGCAGGGACAGCTAGGCAAGGAAGAACAATGCTACATGTCCTGTGTGCACCAGTGTGTTAGTACCTCCACCCCGATCACTATAGAGTGACAGAGGATGGCCATGAACAGCCACATGTAAATGGCAGCCACAGCATCACACACTTGCCTTCTGTCCTCCATTAATACTCCAGCCAGCCACAGGCTGTGAGGGGCCTGCCAGATACATCCCAGCCACCAGAAAGAGATTGCAGCCCCAAAGACCCCAGAGTCCACAGGCTTCTGGCCTTGAAGTCACTGTAGGACCCTGTACAAAACCCAAGCTTGCCGTGGACCATGCAGGAGTGTCCCCTTCACATGCCAAGAGAAACTTCTTTGCCTAGAGGGAAAATGGGCTCATTTGTTTCCTGAGAGAGCCACCATGGAGTCATATCGTGTCCAGGTCCTACAACTGATGTCATAGGGCATAGGCCCAGGTTTGAGGAGCGAATAAGAAGAGTCACAGGAGGTCTCTGTGAAGACTAGAAAAAGGAGGGGCTGGATGGTCACAGAAGCAGCTGATGCTGCCCTAAACAGCTCCAAGTGCTGCCTGAGGCCAGCCTGGAAAAGTCACCACTTCCAGAGGGACTCAGGCCAAATGAGTCCCCACCTGGGGCCCACATCCAGGAGAGAGTCCTGGTACTTCTCTGTAGCTTCCCACAAGCTGAGGTTCAGGAGTCCCATGGATGCCCACTGTGCTAAACATGTACCCGATGTAGGGAGCCTTCTACAGCATCCTGGTCATTCAAACACTTCACCACTCATTCCATAAACTATTGCTGGGATTGAACCCAAAGCCTCACACATGTTTTGCAAGCACTCTATCCCTGAGTTGCACCCCAGCCCATTTTTCACTTTTTTTATTTTTTTATTTTGAGTCACGGTCTTGTTAAGTTGCTCAGGCTGCCTCTGACCTCAAGCTTGTGATCCTCCTGCCTCTGCTTGCAGAGTCACTGGGATTACAGGCGTGTGCCAACTTAGAAAGGTCTTTCTCATGTGAGCCCCTGTCATGCACCAATCCTTGTATATGCATGCATTTGTGTGTTTGAACAACATGGTTAACAGGGATCACAATGAGAAGTGTGTATATCCCTGTCTAGCTCTGCCACAGGAATCCATTCTTCAGAAGCACCCTTGCAGTGTAAAAATAAATGTGTACCAGGCATCCACTGGGGAACGGTAGCCATACCATTGTGGTGTTATGCAGAGTGCACTGGGACTGTTAAAAGAAAACTCAGGTGACCACCTGACCATGTGTTGTGGCAATTCCTGAGTCACACAGCAGATGGGGAGTGATGACCTTGGAGGGAGAGAACTCCACTTACCTGAGTTCAAGTTGCTCACCTGCAGGAAGGGAGGGAGCCGACCCTCTGCTCTCAGGGACTATCTTCTCGCCCATTCCCACCCTCACTTGCCTTTGCCCAGGTGACAGAGCTCTGGGAGCCCTTGGTGGTCCCCACTAGGCTACTCTGCAGGGAGAGGCTGAGCTCTCTCTGAGGAGGCCTGGGAAACAGGAACACTGTCCTGCAGGCAGGAACCTTGGGGCATGCTGTGGGGCAGCACAGACCCAGAGACGAGGTCCCCTCACCTGGTCACCGGGACAGGTCATCCAGCAATGGCAGGACAGCCACCAAGGGCCAGAGAGGGAGGAAGTCAACAGGAGAGTAGGGGCCACCAGCCCCTCTCAGGAGTGCAACCACCAGAGGCTCTTATGGCCACAGAGAAGGTGGGTATGGGAGCTCAGCCTTACAGACTGAGAGCCCAGCTAAGAGTGGAGGGACCCAGAGCACCCCCCTCAGCCAGAGATGGGTCCCCAGAGGAAGGAGAAGAAGAGGATGGGGGCAAGAGCTCTCTCTGCGGGCCTGCCCAGGACCACCCAGAACCGTGAGCAAGGTGGACTCCCCAGCCCCCGGCAAGTTCCCACAGAGGACCACTTCTCCTGTGGGCATAGCAATGCTCATTTGCATTAAAGGTCCCCGCTGTCTCCTCTGGCCATCTGGGAGTGGGGTGTTCAGTCAACAGGTGCAATGATGTTTGAGAAGTCCCTGTTTATGCCTAGTGTAGCAGCAACCTTCCCTTCCCTCACATTGTGCACTGTCGGGGGTGATGAGGATGGGCAGAGAGGGGGTACACCAGCACGGTGAGGGGTACTCCAAGCTGGGACAGAGGCAGTGCCCAGTCAGAGGAGCAGAGAACCATTCTTGGAGCTGATGGCAGCCAGGTCAGGCCCTGGGCCAGGCAGGAGTGAGCATGGTGGGGACAAGGGCTGGCCAGAGGGAGGCAGGAGGCAGCCAGCACACTGGGCAGAGGGTCAGACCAGCCACACTCACTGGATGAGGAGCACAGGGTGTGGCCAAGCCTGGAAAAGGGCCATGGGAAGGACAGGGGAGGCTGGAGGCCTCTGTGTGACAGGACATGGTGGCATCTCTTTGGTTGGCAATGTGGCTGTTCATTTTAGTAAGCCAGGCAGCCCTGGGAAGCTGATGCCTGCGAGAGAGGTGGGAGGTGCTTCTAGGCACTTCAGATGAGGTCTGCCCTGCAGGCTGCTGGCTGCTGCAGGACCTTTCCGCCTCCCTAGCCACCTCACTTGCCTGCACCAGGCCTCAGAAATCCCCTGCCATCCTGACAAGGACATGGAGTGAGACACCAAGCAGAGGACAGGGCCTCAGAGCAACAGGTCAGCCTCCCCATCATTGGGCAGAGGCTGCTGGGCTCCCAGAAGCTGGTGTTGGCCTGCAGTTTACTCATGGGGCTCCCTGATGAGAAAGGGGTAGGAGCAGGGTCCGTGTTTTCCCAAAGCTGTTCTGAGCTTCAACACTTGTGATTCTCCAGCACCAGGATAAGGGGAGGTGGTCCTTGTGATCTCATTCTGGGGTTCAGGACAGATGCACCCTCAGTCCCAGGCACTCCTCAGCAGAGTCTTGATCAAGGCTCAGCTCTGAGGGCAGAGCCCACTCTTCAGAGGCAGAAGGGCCCATGGCTGGATGCTGCAGACCAGACAAACATAAAACGCTCCCTTGATTCTGAACTGCTCATGATTACTCGTCCTTTCACCCAGATTTCCCTTTCTTATATTGTTCACTGTACTGGGGGGCTCGCGAAACCCTTGAGGAGATCCTATGCTCACCAACAGAAACTTACCTTTCTAGGTGTCTCTTTTTTAAAGAGCGATGGTCGTTCCTTCAGGTCCCTGTTCAGGTGCCAACTGCCGCAGACCAGCTGCAGCCTAAAATCCAGGGATTCCCAAAGGCAAATGAGGAGTCAGCAATGGGTAACACACACAGCAGCTCGGAGGTCATGTGACCTTGTTCTGTTTATTTCCAGATAGCTCAGCCTTTTTATACAGAATTATAACTCACTAAATCTTATGAAAGGACAGAAAAAAGACAAGGAAGTTGGTAGCATTGATGGATTACATCAAGGTTTTGTCAATAATCATTTGATTAAATTATCACATGAGTGTTAGGTGGTAATCAAAGTGAAAAATGAACTCAGAGACAAATTGTGTTTTACTTCAAAGAGATAAACCAAGAGCACCTACACCTCCTGTGTCTAATTCAATTAACTATTCTTAACTTTATGTAGGAATTAGGGGCGGTTAACTGTTACCTGTGTGTCACTCCACTGAGTCCATTTGTTATGACAAATGGGTGCTTTATCTTATCAGAATGATTTGTTTACTGTAGAGCTGTCAGTACAAAAGCTTTATCTTGTGTTGAGTTAAGGAGTTTATGCTGTTGGAAATCATTCAGGAATTTTCCATTCAAGAAAGCCTGCTAGGGAGGCTTGTCAACTCTCAATCTGAATTAGCACTGCCCACAGAGCCAGAAGATTATATATGACCAATTAAAATTTAAGAAAAAGAAAAGATGAGCCTCCAAGTCCCTTTCCATGTAGAGACCTTCTTTTTGTAGGTACTATTCCCTTTTCAGAAGACTTTCCCTCTGAGACTAAGGAGGTACTCTTCCCCTTTCAGTGGACTTTCCCTCCAATGCCTTTATTAAAGATATTCTTCCTCATGTGGGGACTCTGTCTACCCATCATGAATGGATCTGGACCCGGCAGCTGGAGAGGGGTTACAGTGTAGGGCCTGTGTCCTTTGGGGTTCACACTGCTGGTCTTCCAGGCTGCTTCAGGTGGCTGACGGCTTTCTCCTGGCACTGCCAGTCTGGCTCCAGGATTTGCTCAATCTGAGGATCAGGGAGTCCTATATAAGCCCCAGCCTCCACTACACCTGTGTGGGGACTACCCAGTCTGCTCCAAGTGACACCAACCCTCTGAAAATTCAGGAGCACCAGGTATGGGAAGACATCAGGACCTTTCTTGTCAGTAGTGGTGACAGTCACCTGTACAATAGGTGCTCCTCATCAGACATTGCCTGGTGAACAGCTGACTTCAGTAAACATCTTTTGGGCACATAAGGCAAATAAGTACCTTCCAGTGTTGCAGGGCCTGCAGCCATAGCCCTGTGGCATCCGATCCCGTCAAATCTCGGAAGCTAAGCAGGGTCGGGCCTGGTTAGTACCTGGATGGGAGACCGCCCGGGAAAACCAGAAGCTGTAGGCTTGGGAGAAGGACCTGGCAACCCCCTCCCAAAAATCAATCTGCCATTGAAAACCCGATGAACAGCAGAGAAGCACTGACAATAGTGTATCCCCTATTGTACAGAGGGTCGCTATGGGTCGGATACCGACTCGACGGCACCTAACAACAACAACAAGTGTTGCAGGAGAGCCAGTAAAAGACATTTAGATGGTGTGGCCAGGATACCATGAAGGGAAGAGCGGATCTACAGGTGGAATAATCCCTTATCTGAAATGCTTGGGACCAGAAGTATTTCGGATTTCAGATTTTTGCAGATTTTTGAATATTTGCATATGCATAATGAGATGTCTTGGGAATGAGATCCAAATCTACACAGGAAATTCATTTATGTTTCAAATGTACCCTATACATATAGCCTGAAAGTAATTTTACACAATACTTTGAATAATTTGGTGCATGAAACAAAGTTTCGTGGTGCAGAATTTTCCACTTGTGTTATGTTAGCCCTCAAAATTTTCAGATTTTGGAGCATTCTGGATTTTGACTTTCCATTAGTGCTGCTCAACCTCATTTAGCACAGGAAACAAGAAGAGACCATAAAACTGAACTGAGAGGCTATTTCCTCATTTGACTCTTCACCAAAGCAAATAAGCATCCACCAGGTGGTGAATTTGGAGAAGGGAAGGAGCAAAGACACTTGAGAGAAAGAAGCCCTTCCTCTGCCTTTGAGAGTCGCAGTGAAGCCTGGCTGGCAGGAGCCTGTGTCCTGGAGGTAGTGGTGGGTAAGCACCAGCTTCCAGGGCTCATCCTCTGACACAGAGCTGACAACTCTAGCTGCAGATTAGAGTCACCTGGGGAGGGGAGCTCCTGACCGCAATCCACTGTGTTAGAATTTCTGGGAGTTGGGCTGGGAAATGGGGATTTTTAAGGACAAGGAATTCTGCTCAGTGAGGGCTGGGATGATTTTAATTAGGAGGTTGCAAGCATTGATTGGCAGCTAGGAAGGGTTGCTTTGGCAGAGGATAGAGGAGATGGGGAGACAAGGGCTGGAGGCTTCAGGAGCAATTAAGAACCTGCAGAAATAATCTCAGGGCAGGGGTTTGGGGATAGAATGAGCCTCAGCCCTGAGGAGAAAAAAGCTCCTGGCCTTGGCAGCTGGCGATAAGGTGACACTGCAAGGCAGAGGGACAGGAGGTGAGAGCAGGCCCAGGTTCTTCTCTCAAATGACCAGAAGGGTGATAGCACTACCTACTGAAAAACAGGGGACAAGGGAATGGTCAGAGGTACAGAAAGTTCTGCCTGCTGGAGGCCGATGGGAAGAATCTTCTATGCCCAAGGAGAAGGGCCCTCGGCCCACGCTTTTCAGTTAGGGTTACAGGAAGCTGCACTAGTTCAGGAGGCAGAAGGGAAGTTACCTTTGGCCCAAAACTCCAACCTGGCCATGGATGAGCCATGAAGTTTCTGGGAAAGTTCCACTGTCCAGTCCAATTCTGAAGGGCCTGTACCCAGGAGTCACAAACAACCCCTCAGCCAAGGCGAAAAGGACATAGAAGGGTCAGCAAGGTGGGGGAGGGTCAGTGTGGGATGGAAGGGCACTAATCCTGAGGTAGGGGAAGAGCCCTGGGGGTGCAGAAAGTGGCCAGAGCCTGGGCTGTGATGCTGCACCCCATGGGCTGTGTGCAGCCATACAGACCCTCGCTCTCCTGCCCCAAGCAGGGAGATCCATTGCCACCCTCCTTGAAGGTTCAGCAGCTTTTCACTTGCTGTAGGTTGGGAAACCAGACAACCAAGGCCATTAGAAAGACCCTGAAAGCAAAAGCAATTAGGTTTAAGGGAGTCTGAAGATGTTCTTAGGCTGGCAGGTGAAACCTATGAAATATGGGACAGGGGGACAGCCTTGGCTTTGCTGCCTTGATGATTGTTGGCTACCATCCTGATCTTCAACGGTTTCTAAAGAGAGGAGTAGATTGTACGTCATCTGAATCAATATGATATGCTTACCCATTTATGCCACAAACTGGTTCCCAAAAGACAACTACAAACTGCTGCTTAAATAAAACTAATTAAATTGCTATAGAAAGGAAGAATAACTGGCTGGGCACGATGGCGCATGCCAGTAATCCCAGCGGCTCGGGAGGTGGAGGAAGGAGGATCGCAAGTTCGACACCAGAGGCAGTTCGCATAATTTAGCGAGACCCTGTCTCAAAAAGTAAAATAATGGGCTGGGGGTGCAGCTCAGTGGTACAGCACTTGCAGAGCATGCAAGGTCAAGGCCCTGGGTTCAACCCCAGGACTGCAAAAGAAAAAAAAAGAAATAAAAAGAAAAAGAAAAAGAAAAAGAAAAAAGAAAAAAGAAAAGAAAAGAAAAGAAAGAAACCACGCCTGGACAGAATTCTAGTTGCTTCTCAGAAAGGGGACACATGGGAGGATGTTTATAGGGTGCCAGCAAGGTCCTTCGAGGGAGAGGTGGGCTGTTTATGGGACTAGAAAGGAACTGCTTGGGACTAAAAAGGATTTTTGCATAGTAGTTTTGGATGGATGGGTGGATGGACAGATGATCATAAGCCAGAGTACTGAAGTGAATAATGATGTGGCCAGCAGTCAGTTTTGCTAAGGAAGTGATTTTACATGACTTCCAATCTTATCTTCTAGGAACAAGTGCTTATCAGAGCAAAGGAGCCATGCTAATTTGCTTGGTCCAATAATGTTTAGCACAGGAAACATGAAGGGTGTTTGATTGCAATTCCCAGGTATAACTGAAGAACTACTCTTTGTTGTTGTTAGGTGCTGTTGAGTCAGGTCCAACTCATAGTGACCCTCATAGGGTTTTCAGTGGCTGATTGCTTCAGGATTGTTTCAAGGGTGGATTGCTGTGTCCTCCTGTCTTTGTGGTACTAGGGATGGAACCCAGGGCCTCTGAGAGTGCAGAGCAGCACTCTACCAACTGAGCTAAACCCCAGCCCCAGAACTGCTCTTAGGGTAATTAAAATGAGATAGTAAGTTGTGGAATCCCTGTTTGGGGGCCACCTCTATGTGGGGCATGCACCCCGCAGCCTGGCCCGGATGTTCAGATGGGCAACACTGCCATGCACACAAATACTAAACACAATTCACTCAGGACCCTCAGGTGAGGGGCATGGATTCCTGTGGCCCTCAGGAACACTAGTGGAGATGGGAGAAAGGAAAAGTCCTTGGGCACTTTTGCCTTGCGGGGGCAAACACAGGTATAAGTGCTAGCAGCACTTATACTGCCTCAAGGGCAGATGCTTCCACGTTGGTGGTCTTGGTGGTCAAGAGGAGAGAGTTCTTGTTTTGTTGGTGGTCCGCAACAGAGAGAGAGCTGTTTCCTTGCCGGAAGGTCCCAGTAAGAGAGACCAAATTGCTGCAGTACAGCTCCTTATATAGCTAGCCCCAATGGCCTGAGCCAATCAGCTTTGAGTCTAATTGTCCAATCAGGTTCGGGGGATTTATGTAAGGTTTTTCATTTTCCCTAGTTACTTTCATTTTCCCTAGATTTCTAACTTACAAACCAGATCTTCAAAAGCTGTTTTCCCAGTTTTGGGGTTTTTGCCAATTTCCTCCCAATATCCCCCTACAGCAAGTAAGAATGCTTTAGAAAGTGGAATACACTCTTCAACTAACACCTGAACTGGTGAAAGCTCTTCACATCTACACACCTGTGGCTTCAGCAAGGCTGATGTTCTAAATTGTATTAATTTGCTCCTTTCAGTGGCCAAAGAAGCTGGTAGACTTCAGTCCTGCTGTCAATGGCACACTTCTGGTCAGGATCAAGGTGAACACTGAAGTCCAGGTGGGCTAATTTCAAGTGCACAGTGCCTCTGGCCATGCACCACTTTGCGCAAGCACTGTCTCTTAACTGAATCACACTCTCACAAAATCAGGATGACAGCTGAGGGTGAGGCTTTCCAGCTTGAGGCGCCATGCTGGAGGCTAGTGAGAAAGCATAAAGAGAACCTGGTTCTCTTCTCCAGAAGCAAGGTGTCCAGGGGAAAAGAACAGTGACAGAGAAATGTGAAGTGTCCAACAAGGAGCTTTTAACAGGCAGGGCAGACATTCCCTGGTGACTTTGCTTGGCTTTGTACGTCACTTTGGAGGGCAGGAAGGGTTGTGGAGCAGGCAGATCGGAGTATGAAAACTTGGCAGAGAGTTCAGCTCAAAGGATGCCTGGAGTTGAGCTGGAGTTTTCCAGATAAATAAGAGAAGAGGTGGCACTAATGGCCAAAAGACCCCTGAGTAGGGGAGCAGAGTGTGCTGGCGGGTTAGGGCATGACCCACAGTTTCAGACAAAGTTCCCCACCTGGCACAGTGACAAGGTCCCACAAGTAGTGGCTGGTTTCAGGCAGGTGAAGGGTGGTATCGTTGCTGTAGGACTGTAGGAGCCATAGCCCTGGGCTGCACAGAGCCAAGAGGTGTTTGAACACCAGGGTTACCACGAGGCTCAGAGGGAAAGGGTAGGCTTAACTTCCATTTAAACCTTGGGAAGTCAGCACATTGTGGGGATGGAGAAAGGCTAAGTCCTGAGGATTGACCACAGAGGGCGGGGCGATAGGAAAGCAGCCCCCAACAGGGGGAGGAGTTGCTGAGAAGCGGGCTTCAGCCCCACTGTGTGCCACACTCGCAGACCCCAGCTTGCAGGGCCTGGCTCCTGCTGACTGTTTGGATGTGTAATGCATCACAGAATCAAAGTGACTTTCTTTCAAAATGTGTGTCACTGCAGGCATGCTAAATATGATGCTGAGCCCTGGCATACATAATTCATGTGTCATTTATAGTGCCCAGCACTCCTGGGGGAAAGGCATAGCAATGAAGACTCATGGCATGCTGCTGGCCTTGCGTGGCTGATTCTAGAGAGGCACAAGTGGAATCTGAGCACCTCCCTCTCTTCATGGGGTCTAAAGAGGGGAAATGCATAAAAGGGTAATATGTAAGCACATTCTAGAAAGCCCTGCTAAGAAACTTGTCTATAAAAGTTTGCTAACAAGCCAGGAGCGGTGGCACACATCTGCAATCCCAGCAGCACAGGAGGCAGAGGCAGGAGGATTGCAAGTGTGAGACCACAGGCAGTCTGGATAATTTAGCAAAACCTTGTCTCAAAAAGTAAAAAAAAGATGGGCTGGGGTGCAACTCAGTGGTACAGCACTTGCAAAGCATGCAAGCATAACACCCTGGATTCAACCCCCAGTATCGCAAAAAAAAAAAAAAAAAAAAAAAAAAAAAAAAAAAAAAAAAAAAAAAAAAAAAAAAAAAAAAAAAAAAAGTTGGCTAACAGGAAATATATTCAAGTGAGAGAGGAGGGGGAAACAAAGGAAGAAGAGAAGGAAGAGCAGGAGGAAGAGAAGAAAATCCAGTAAGAGTGACCTTGTGTTTTGTGATCTGCAAAGACTGAGGTTCAAACCAAATTAGTGTCATGAAATAAGAACAACTATAATATGAACAACCTTTAATTGAATTTCTACCATGTGCCACATACAATAGTAATCCTTTAAAATAGGTGTAGATTGTTTGCTCCACTTTATATATAAGATTATAATGCTAAGAAAGAGCAAATTACTCACCCTTATCCCTATAGTCCCTTAAGCAGAGATCCCAGGCCTCACACCCAACACACTGAGTTTACGGGAAAGGGGTTTGAATCCTCTTCCCTACATTTCTTTTTTCCAGTACCAGGACTTGAACCCAGGCCCTAAGCATGCTAGGTGAGTGCTCTTCCACTGAGCTGCACTCCCAGTCCCCTTTTTATTTTTGAAATAGGGTCTCACTAAGTCATATAGGTTGACTCTGACCTCAAATTTATGATCCTCCTGCCTCAGCCTCCAGAGTCACAGGAATTACAGGCATGTGCCACGGTGCCTGGCTTTCCCATTGGTTCTGATGCCAGTGTACCTGCATATGCTCTTTTCATTGCATTTCCCAAAGTCCAAGTTGGGAAATAGAAAGCTATGTTAAGAACATCTGGCAGGAAGCCTAACACCATGCAGAAATCCATTCTCCCTCAGAGGCAGCAGAGGCTTCCACAGCTGCAGCCACATCCGGAAGGCTTAGGTATGATTTCTCACTGGCTTGTTCTCCCAGAAGTATGCCTGGGTCATCCTCCACGGTTTCAGAAAATCGATGACTGAATTTACTTACCCTTAAAATCCAAACTTATTTTTAAGTAATAATAGTCAATATTTATAGGATATGATGTGTTGTTTCAACATACATTGTAGAACAATCGTCAGGCTAATTAGCATTCCCAACACCTCAAATATACATCATCATTTTTTTGTGGTGAGAACATTTAAAATCCTCTCTTGTAGCTATTTTGAAATATGTAATTCGTTATTAACTGTGGTCATCTAGCTTTACAACAAAGCACTGAAACTTATACGAACTTACATTAATACTTAGTTTAAAGCTTGACTGCTTTGAACTTTAAAACATATGTGCTTTTGAGATGCTTGGTGAAGTCTAGACATTAGAATTAGATGTCTGATGAGCAAAATGGTGATGATGATGATGATGATGATGATGATGATGATGATGATGATAATGGTGATGATACCAACACTCCTAAAAAGATAGTAAACCTCTTTTACAATTGCATTCCAGGGGCAGAGCCTATTATTCAGCACTGGATCGTCCAGAGTGCTCTAAGTTTCTCCGATTGTGGTCCCAGGCCAGGACCGGCAGCATTAGCATCATCTGGGAGGATTACTTCCCAGAAATGCAAATTCCCCAACCCCAGCCCACATTTGACAGTGGATTACAACTGCTCTAAGCCAATTATGACCTGCCCCATTTTACCCACACATCCATAAAATCTTCTAAGCCCTCTGTATGAAATAGTTCAGTTGAGAAAGAAAGAAAGAAAGAAAGAAAGAAAGAAAGAAAGAAAGAAAAGAAAGAAAGAAAGAAAGAAAGAAAGAAAGAAAGAAAGAAAGCGAGCGAGCAAGCGAGCAAAGCCAGGCCTTGAGGAGCATTCCAATTTTATGGATGAGCTGAGGGAATCTTTAGGAAGTTAGAGGCTGTGCCCAGCGTAAGACCCGGGTTTCCACACTGCCTAATCAAAGGCTTGTCTCTACCCCTCACCCTGACAGACACATGTGAAAAGGTTCATTTAAAGGACAGTGTCTCACAGGTGAAATAGTACAGAGGATCAAGGCTAGGAGTGATCAGCCTAGCTGCACATTAGCCTCACCTGGGAGGTTTCGGGGGAGGGTTTCCCCAAAGTTTTGTTTTTGGTAAATATACATAGCATAAAATTTACCATATTAAGTACTTTTAAGCACACAATTCAGTGGCCTTAAGTACATTTTCAATGTTTGCAACCATCACCACCATCCATTTCTAGAACTTGTTCATCATCTTAAACAGAAGCTGCACCCGTAAGACAACACCTCCTACCCCAAGTCTCTCACAACCTCATTTTACTTTCTATCTCTGTGTAATTTCCTATTCCAAATATGTCAAGTAAGTGGGATCATACAATATTTGTCATCCTTTTGGGTCTCATTTCACTTAGCATAATGTTTTCAGAGTTCATTCATGTTCTAGCATAAATCAGAATTTTATTTCTTTCTAAGGTTGAATAATATTCCATTGTATGGTTTAACTAGATTTTGTTCATCGCTCTGCTGTTGATGAACATGTCAATTTTTTCTGCCATCTGGTGGTTGTGAATAATGCTGTTATGAACATTGGCATACAAGTATCTAATTGAAACTCTGCTTCCAGTTATTTTAAGGATATACTTAGCAGTAGAATTGCTGGGTCATATGGAAATTCTACACAGAACTTTTTGAGGAACAGCAAATTGTTTTCCACAGTGGCTGTACCATTTTGCATTCCCACCAGAAATATGCCAGCATTCAAATTTCTCCACATTCTCTCCCACATTTTTTTTTCTTTTTAAGTGATCCCAAAAGAAGTGAAGTAGTATCTCATTGTGGTTTTGATTTGCATTTGCATAATGACTTACTGATATTGAGCATCTTTTTCTGTGCTTAGCAACCATTCTTCTTTGGTGAAAAATCTATTCATTTTCCAATTTTGAATTAGATTGGTTGTTGTTGAGTTGTAGTCCTTTATATATTCTAGATACTAATCCATTAGTAGATATATGATTTTCAAATATTTCCCTGCTCTGTAGATTCTTTCCACCCTATTATCAAAGTCCTTTGAAGCATAAGAGTTTATAATTTTAATTAAACATAACTTATTTATTGTTTTCATTCATTTTTCCATGCCTTTAGTGTCATATACAAGAAATCACTGCCAACTTGAATGTCATAAAGGTTTTCTCTTATGTTTTCTTTGATGAGTCTTTTAACCCTTCTGTTTAGGTCTGTGGCCTATTTTTGAGTTAATCTTTGTATGTAGTATAAGTCAGGATCCAACATCAATATTTTACATGTGGTAAAAAATATTTAACCACTTGTTGAAAAGCCTGTCCTTTCCCAATTGAAGATTTTTTGTTGCATTTCCCCTAAAATTGTGATGATGAAACACTCTTGTCTAGAAGTCTCCTCTTGTTATTGTTGTTGTTGTTGTTAGGTGCCGTAGAGTCATGTCCAGCTCATAGTGACCCTCCTAGAATTTTCAATGGCTTATTGTTTTCAGGATTGCTCTGGGAGTGGTTTGTCACCTCCTTCTCCCATTTTTGCGGTGCTGGCAATCAAACCAGGGACCTCAGAGTCTGCAGAGCTGTGCTCTACCAACTGAGCTAAATCTCAGCCCCAAGTCCTGTCTTAGTGCCTTATATTACTATGGTTCAAGAGATGACTGAAAAGAAAACATATTTTAGATCAAGCAAAATTATGAGACCTTATACCTGTCCTGGGAGTTTTGCTGAGGGGCTTAGATCTACTACATTTAGAAGAGGTTTTTGAGAAATGCTGCTCACGCTGCACCCCGCTGCTTCTCTGAGACACAGTCTGTGCGCTGCTGTCTGGAGGTGCTGGTGAGATGAGGCAGTGAGACTAGGCCCACAGCTGCCCTCTCCCTGGGCTTCTCTAGGAGGAGGGCTAGGGAGGGTCTGACCCAGGACAGGTCAGGTGCTAGGGTATCAGTGTCATCCATAGTACCTCCTCAGGGTGTCTAGCTCTGCACACCTGCATCATCAATATGCTGAGCCTCTCTGACGTTCAATTGTTCAGTTACTTGGAATGCTCTGGGATGATGTGCTTAAAATGAAAGTCAGATGTTCCAGTGGCACCAGACCAAATAAAGGAAGAATTACAAATCCACCTGCTTGTGTTTGGCATTCAGCAAACAGTGAGCATCAGACAGGCACAAAGAGGGGACAGGAGCTGGAACCTGGGAAATTTTCCTGTGCCACTTGCAACCGATTCTAATTCCTCTAGTGGAACTGGCTGAGCCTGAGAAATATCTTTGACTCTGCCTCCTCCACTCTGAACTCTGTGCTTTTCACTCCATTCTTTATGTACCCTCTGGTAGGACAGGGCGCTGAAGAAGGCGAGCTCCTCTGCAGGGTCTTGAGGACTCTGATTTGTTCTCTATTGACGCCTCCAGCAGGCTCTGCGAGTGCCTGTGACCGGGCCGTGATGGAACCTGTACAGGTTCTGCCCTCAGGAGTTCGTGCCTGATGCCAGGGAAGAGGGTTCATTGATCACAACCTGCGGGCTGTCAGCGCAGCGCAGCGCAGTGCGGGCAGCTTTCCCCAGATTGGGCTCCTTCCGCGCATATGCTGTTTTTGGCATCCCTGTTCCTGTGGCAAGAACATTTCATGTCGGAGGCCCTGCTGCAGAGTGAGGCCCTGTGAGGCTCCCGAGGAAAGAAGAACACATTGAGCTACAGGCGGGCACAGGAAGTCCCTGCTGTCCTGGAGCCTGGCAGAAAGGCAGAATTACTCCTAACCAGGACCATTCATGGGGAGGCTGGCGTTCACCGTGTCAGCCTCCCGAGGAATAACTCCTACTGTGCAGCCCCAAATGAGGCCATTACCCTTTTCCTGAAGAGGAGATGTTCGTAAGGATTTGCCCCAACGTGGGGCTGTGCATTCCTGTTGCCGGTCCTTGTATTTGGTGCACCTCCTCGAAACCCCGGTGGGGCTCAGCCCGTCCATGAGTCATTAGGCAGGCTCAGGCACACAAGGTGCTTTTGAATGGAACTTTCTGTGCCATTACCGTCCAGGAGGAGCAGCATTAACCCAGAAAGTTGCCTTGCCAAAGAGAAACAGCCTCCTCCTCTCTGTGTGAAAAAAGATGGGGGTGGAGGGGGTCTGCTGTGCAAGCAGTATTATCTGACACACTGGTCCCTCTCTTTTTATCCCCTGTGTGGCTACAAATAATCAATGTAGACTTATTAAATCAGATACAGCAGTTCACACCAAGGCAGAGTGAAGGAACACAGGATTTGGTTTTGAAGAGGCCCAAGTCCCCACCCTGTCCCCAGAGGGGAGCACATCCCTAATGCCCTTGTTGTTGTTGTTAGGTGCCATCGAGTCTGTATCCAACTCATAACAACCCTATGTACAACAGGCGAAACACTATTGTTAGTGCTTCTCTGCTGTTCATAGGGTTTTCAATGGCAGATTGCTTTTTGGGAGTGGGTTACCAGGTCTGTCTCCCAAGCCTACAGCACCTGGTGTACCCTGGTGGTCCCCCATCCAAGTACCAACCAGGCCCAACCCTGCTTAGCTTTCATGATCTAACAGGATCGGATGCCACAGGTCTAAGGGTGCAGGCCCTGATGCCCTGGTGTGTTCTTCAAGAGGTAACTGAAGGAGCATTACCATAACACCAGGGAGCTAGTTTCAAAGGGGTGCCTGAAGATTTAGCCGTGCCATTTTCATTAACAGCTACAAGAGGCATATAAGGAAGTCCTCACTGCTGTGGTGCAGATTTCCGGTGAGTGTGGCATTTCCTACATCCAGGGTGATGCCTGACATGGATCCCCATCAGCTGCCAGAACCTCTGATGGCAGTGTGGAGACTGATGGCGAGTGGATGCGCCTCCTCCCACCCTGTGGGTTCTCAATCCAGTGCCGGCACGCCTGTCTCTCTGAAGAAAAAGGAGAGCAGCTGATGTCTGGGACTCTCTGCTGGGCCTCTTGGAGCCTCTGTTGAAGGAAACTTCGGAGGAGAGCTGAGGGTCCCAAGAGACTGGCCCATTACACTGAAGCTTCTAGAGACAGGAGTTTGCCTGACAAGGACAAGAGGTGACAGGACAGTCCTTCCACTCATGGCAGCCACTGGGTGGTCATCACAGATGCTTCCCGTGTCCCATCAGATGGTCTCCACTTTACCACTGGCTTTTTGCTCCTGCTTTGAGACCTGTGCTAAGTAAAGAGGTCTGTCTCTCACAATGAATCTTTTTTTTTTTTTTTACTCCAGACCTAAGTAGCAAATACTTTCTCCTTTTATAGGTTTGTTTTAAGACATATGGAGCAAAAAAAAAAAAAAAGAATCCCAGTTTGCCATCACTTTTTAAGAGAGGAAGATTATCAATTTTAACCTCAATGTAAACTATGCAACTTCATTACTACATGGGAAAAATAGGGGTTATAACCCATATATGCATTCAGGTTATACTGCATATTAGTCAAAAAGGTTCCATAGTTGGTAAAAGTGTAACCAAAAGTGATGTAATAGATGCATAATGGCAAAAGCAAATGCTGTATTACTCTGTACCTCACCAACATTTACCCATAAAGGGGGGAAAAAAAGGACAATATCACTTCCCAAGCACTCAACATACCCCACAATGGAGGCCCTGGCTCTATGACATTTGGAGACTCTGTACCTTGAGCTTGACTGTGGACTGTCCTTGGATACTCAGGATGTGGGTCTTCCTTGGTTGTGGCTTCTCTGAGGAGGTTGCCCCAAAGCCAGGCTTCACCCCAGGGGGAGGCCCACTCCCTGCCCACAGACACAAACACTGCTGGCCTTCTGCTGCTTCACCTTGGGTAGGGTTGAGGCATTTTCTCAGAAACTCCTCCCTCTCCATCCTGTCTCTCTCCTAGTCTAGAAATAATACTTGTGTCTTTTCAAGGCTCAAAGCTGTCTTAGCAAGTATGTTCCACATGTGTATGGGATGGGTTTAATATCCTTGTTCTTAAGGCTTTGGAACTCCAAACTTCAAGCTCCTTCAACTCAAAGCCTTGCATTTTGAAAGGATTTCTGTCTGATTTGGAGAAGATGAGTTTGCCACATCCTGTGCTGGGATTTTCTTCCCTGTAGTGCTGCTCATAGCATAGACCAGGACAAAGCATGAGTCCATGAGTTCCTGGATTATTTACATTGATCATGACTGAATAAACGGAGACACAGTAGCTGTGATTAGCCAAAAATAGCTCTGACTTCTGACTCACAGTCACTGTCATGTGACTCCATCTTTACCCAAGCTAAGTATCTACCCAGATTTGCCCTTGGTGTCACATATGGTCCCCCTTTATTGCTATATATTTCATTTGCAGGTGGCTTCCTCATTACACTATTACTAGTGTCATGTGATTTAAAACATGGCTCTAAAATAATTTGAGAGTTGCCATGTTGTGAGGATGCCCAAGCTACTATATGGCCTCACCCA
Source organism: Pedetes capensis (assembly GCA_007922755.1). Lineage (NCBI taxonomy): Eukaryota > Metazoa > Chordata > Mammalia > Rodentia > Pedetidae > Pedetes > Pedetes capensis. The sequence continues at coordinate 2,547 of VMDO01002713.1, read as the reverse complement.
GCAGGCAAGAGCTGACAGTCAGCACCTGCTTGCCAGCCCTGTAAGTGAGCCACCATGGGATCCTTCAGTCCCAGGTGTGACACTTCAGTTGACACCACAAAAAGCAGAGATAAGCTGCCCTGATAAGCTTTCCCAAATCATGATTCTTAAACATAATACATAATTGCTCTTTAGGTGATTGCATTTGGGGATGGTTTATTTAAAAGCAACAGATAACTGACCCAAAAATGGGATACTAACATCAAAACAATCTAAGACATGTGATACTGGTTTCTGACCTGGGTGGCAAGGGGAAGCTAGAAAAAACATTAAAGAGACTGTTAGTGTGACCTGAGAATATACAGAGGCCATTAGTGAGGCCAATAAGCAACATAAAGCATCACTGGAAGCTAGAAGAAGCAGTATCCTTATTATATGGTAGCAGAAATTTTCACATTTTGTGAAAATGTAGAAAATTAGAAATGCACTCAATAAATTCAATGACTTACTCTTACCAAGGAAATTTAAACTTCTACCCAACTTCTTCTGGCTGCCTGGGATAAAATGCTTAGGATAGAAATGAGATATGATTAAGCTGTTAAATTCAAATAATCTAGGATTTTCAAGGTGTAAAAATTAATAAATTGTTTCTTATACTCAGTGTCTCCAGAGGATAAACAATTTTCAAATTATGAAAGGCCTCAAACCAAAGATCAATTCCAAGTTGGGACTAAGCAATCCTTTCTTTAAGACTTCAGAGAGAACTAAAGTGGTGTTTCATAAAACCTGTAGGATTTTGTGGGTAATCCCCACACATACTCTCTATCAAACAATGGGGCTTCAAATAATCTTACAGACATTATCCCATAAGAGCATTACAGGGAACTCAAAGCATAAACAGACCTACCTTTGAGAGGTTTACGCTGTGTGCTTTTTGTGAACAGAGTAGACTGCAGTTAAATTCATTCCACTGTTGTATATTGGGCATTCAGGAGGCAGATAACAATCTCTTTGGTCCACAGTTCTGACTGGGGACAGCGCTGGAGAAGCTGTATGGGTGGGTGTTGATGGAGCTTGCCACACCTAGGCCTGAGTCGGACAGCAATGTGCTGTACCTTGAGCCTGAATCAATGCTGTAATGAAATGAACCTCTGATAAATATTTTGTGTGCAGAATGAATAGAAATAATTTGAGTGCAGAGGGTGAGTTTTGGGGTCTTAAGAATGTGGGAATGGGGAAAACTCTCTGAATGGCAGAATAAGGGTCTCTGCAAATTCCCTTCTCTCTAAAAACATGAGAATCCATGCAGATGGTCCAAATGAAGCTTTTCAAGACTCTGCCATTAACCAAAATCTTGAATCAATATAAAAAACATTAACTCAGGGAAAATGGCAGACTCTGAGTAAAAACAATGAGTTTTGTGGCATTTTTCTTTACTGTGTTAACCAACATCCCACTCCCAGCTTCCTCTGCAGTCTTGAAAACAAGGAAAGACTAACAGAAGCCCAGAACCCCCTAAAGAGGGCAGGATGGAGTGAACACACCTTGAGCTTGACTGTGGACTGTCCTTGGATACTCAGGATGTGGGTCTTCCTTGGTTTTCCTGCCCCAGGGAACTCACAACCTTGACCGTTATCCCTCTGCAAGTTCCAGGCTCAAGACTTCTCTTTGTCTGCCCTCACTCAGAGCTGACCCTGAGTGTTGGTTTTCAGATGTGGCGGTGGTTACCCCTCAGCTGTCTGCAGAAGTGATGTCCTTTGGGGCTGAGAAGAGGCTCAGAAAGAACTTAAAGGGATGAATAGCAAATGAGACATCTGTGGAGGATTCTGAAAGACTCCAACAAATCCCTGGAACCTAGATGTCCATGTGCATGTCCAGGACTATGCATATGCTTGAAAATGACCTAAAGAGGCCCAGTCTTTCCCCCATGAACAACCTCAAGGGTCTATATAAGTAGTAAGTGAAGGAAAAGGCAGATTTGTAACCTGCTTGCCAGAGGATAGAACTGTGCCCTGTGACACATGGAGTCCCTCAGTAAAGCATGCGAGACTCCATGGTTAAGTCACTCAAGGAGATCTCTGTCCAGTCTCTAAGCTGACTGGTTAGTCTTCAATGACCACATGTGACAAAACCACTCAGACTATAGAATTGGTTCAAGAAAGTCACTAAACAAATAGCAACGAGAAATAGTGAAGAAGAGAAACCTTGGAAGGGGAGAGAGAAAAACTATTTCTAGAGTCATCTTTTTTATTGTTTAAAATGTCCAGTAATATATATATGATATATATATTGTTGTTGTTGTTGTTAGGTGCCGTCGAGTCGGTATCCGACTCATAGCGACCCTCATAGGGTTTTCAATGGCTGAGTACTTCGGGATTGCTTTAGGAGTGGATTGCCAGGTCCTTCTCCCATTTTTGCGGTGCTGGGAATTGAACTCGGGGCCTCAGAGACTGCAGCGCAGTGCTCTACCCACTGAGCTAAATCCCAGCCCGGATATATATATATATATATATATATATATATATATATATGTGTGTGTGTGTGTGTGTGTGTGTGTGTGTGTGTATA
>VMDO01002712.1:65415-160962 GCA_007922755.1 Pedetes capensis | reverse complement strand
GTGCGTCTGACTCATGCCATGATATTTTCAGTGGCATCATATGGTTGTGAAAGCTGGACATTGAACAAGAGAGACAGAAAAAGAATTGATGCTTTTGAATTGTGGTGCTGGAGACGTCTATTGAATATACCATGGACTGCCAAAAGAACCAACAGATCTGTCCTAGAAGAGGTACAACCAGAGTGCTCCTTGGAAGCAAGAATGGCCAAACTGCGTCTCACATATTTCGGACATGTAGTCAGGAGAGAACAATCTCTGGAGAAGGACATCATGTTTGGAAGAGTGGCAGGTCAACGCAAAAGAGGAAAGCCCTCCACCAGATGGATTGATACAGTGTCCGCAACAATGGGCTTAATGAATAAGATGGTTTGCCTGGCACAGAATCGGCAAGTGTTTCGATCTGCTGTACATAGGGTCGCTATGAGTCGGACTCGACTCGATGGCACCTAACAACAACAGAGGAAATGACTTTATAAAGTTCATTGGCAGATGAAGGATTTTATTGTATTAAACTTTTATTATATAAATGACTTGAGAATAAAAGTTTTTAAAAGGATTGGTTTGTTTGTGGAGAAAGACATGATATAAGTAAGATTAGCAAAATTATGAACAGCCTTATGAACAGCAAAAATATGAACAGCAAAATAATGAACAGAAAAAGCTACCTAATTTTCTCTGTAGTATTGGTGGGTTATTGGAACCTATCAAATGCAAAATCAATGAAGTGGTTTTTCAAGATTTATGGAATCTTATGACAAATCACATTTTGGAACAATCTCCATGATATCAGTATGGAAGATAGTTTTCTGAGGTGTAAGAAATTCACCAAATGACAGTAATAATTGTGGTCACGGAAAAAAGAGGATAAATATGAGAGACTTGGAATATATAGAAACTTTAAGACCTTGTTCTAGGTTTACTATCATGGAAGGAGGAAAATACATACAGTGGAGAATAAAAGGAGAAGTTTGGTGACTTCCAGGTTTCTATGTTTTGTAATTAGTTGACATGTCCCATTCATTAAGGGAGAAAATATAGAAAGATGATCCAGTCAGGGGGAAAAGAAAAATTTAGTTTTTGTACATACTGAATTTGAGATACCTGTACCCAAGTGGAAATGTACAATCTCTGTTGTAGTTACTGAACTTTACCATTTATAGTATGAAAGCAGACATAGCTTGTATGTAAATAAACAGTCATGTCTATATTCCATTAAAACTTTATTTGCAAAAACAAGTAGCCAGACCATGGGAAATAACTATCCTGATCTAGAAGCACATGCAGGATGGCTGATATTGTTGAGAGTGTCCTTGGAAAATACATCCTGGTACACCCAAATTAAAGTTTGTTATCAGTGTTTTATTTTGTTTTGGCAGCCAGTGATGAGCATTCCTAAATCCATTAATTCACAGGGGCTGCAAAGTGGTGATACTCTTCTTGATGGCTGAAACTTTTGAGAAAGTAGAACCTTCCTATAAGTACTTGAGTGATTGGCGATATAGTTCCTATATACATTTTTAATTCACTTTGCTCACTCTCAAGAATAATCGCTTGATTCCCCAGCATTTTTCAAAAGTGAACTTCTGGACTTTTAACATACTTCATACACTTGAACTAGCCACCACCCCCCCCTTTGTTTTTTACCAGGAGCAGAAGAGTTGAACACAGAGCCTTGCACATGTTAGGCAAGCATTCTACCACTGAGCTGAATACCCAGGCCCTTTTTAATTTTTTTTATTTTGAGACAGTGTCTCTCTAAGTTGTGCAGGCTACCTTTGGCCTCAATCGCAGTCCTACTTAGTTGCTAGGATTTTAGGCATGTGTCACAGTCCCCAGCTTGGACTAGGCTTTTGATGGTTATTACTTCTTCGTTGCCAACTAGGAACTTAGCCTTTGCCTTTCTGACAGTACCATACTCATCTTTGGTAACTTCTTCTCTCTCTAATAAGGCAGCATATTCAGGCTCATTTTATGTATTTTCTGCCCTAGATTGGCAGTCAGCCATTTCCCTAGGAGCTTTGCTTTCTTTCAATTAGAAATGTTTTTTAGAGAACACAGTATGTGTTGTAAAATTGCTTATTGCTTACTGAGCTGGACATGGTTTTTAGGCCTTCATAGTAGATAAGCTAGGAAATTGATGTGTGTGTGTGTGTGTGTGTGTGTGTGTGTGTATGAAAATATATCATGGATTCTTAAATGTCAATTCAAATGTTAGATTAAATTGTTTTCAACAATTCCATTTTATATGTGTGTCTCCTTTTTCTTATTCTGAAAATCTTTGCTAAAGATAATGACATAAATTACACAATACTCAAAAGAAGTCCACATTTTTTCAATATGCTGTTATGCAGTATGTAGAGAGGCTTATCACATGATATTGGTATATTGAGAAATTTTGGGATAAATAGGGAGGTGAGTGAAATTCATGCTCAGTTGTTTTGAACATCTCAGTAGAGTATGGAACACTAATTCAATTGCTAAGATGTGAGATTGAAAACCTGAAAAGTAGAAAGAAACGTGCTATGGAGACTCTAATAGGGAAATAGTATGAAAGGAAATAATTGCTCAGCAGCAATATAAGAGTCAATTTAGATTAGAAAGTATGTCATGTTTTCATTTAAAAAATAAATAGTTCCCCTGGGAGATCATTGAAATGTCTATTCATAAAGTTTATTTATTTGTTTTTATTGAGTTTCTTTTTTTAATTATTTGATTAATGCTGGTGAGGAACGGAGTAATACGTCATTTGCTATATCCATTATGCAATTATCAAATAACTTTTGCTTATACATTCATCTGCCTCTTTACCCCTCTATATTATTTCCCCTCTGTCTTCCCTTTACCCAACCTCCCCTCCTACCCACTGATCACCTCTCCCTTCCTTCCAATCTACTTGTATATTCAATTCTTAGGTAGGTATGACTTTATTTTTATATGTATAGATATTTAAATCTTTTTTTCTTCCTTTAACTTAGATTTAGCTCCTCCACATGAGTGAGACCATATATTTCTCTTTTGGGCTCTGGGTTAATTCACTTAGAATGATAATCTCCAGTTTCATCCATTTTGCTGCAAATGACAAAATTTTCTTCTTCTTTATTGTTGAGTAGTATTTCATTGTGTATATATACCACATTTTTTTAGTCCACTGCTGTTGATTTACATCTTGATTGATTATTTATTTACTTATTTATTTATGATCCTGGGAAGTTGAACCCAGGGCCTCTCTCATGCTTTTGCAAGCACTCTACCACTGAGCCTCAATCCATTTTTCACTTTTTGAGTCAGATTCTCACTAAGTTGTGCAGGATGCTTCTGGCCCTGAGCTTGTGATCATTCTGCCTCAGCCTCCCAAGTCACTTGGATTGTCTGGTTCTGTTCATGAAGTTTAGACTGCATATATGTGGAAAATAAATTTAGCTGGTAAAGCACTGAGAAATTGGCAGACAAAAGTATACACAATTCAGTACTACTCAGCCATAAAAAAAATGAAATCACGTCATTTGCACCAACATGGATGGAACTGGAGATCATTATATTAAGAGAAATGAGCCAGGACAGAAAGACCAATACCTCATGTTCTCATTCATTTGAGAAAACCAATAAGTCAGCCCTGTACAGGAACAGAATGGAATAGTGGTCCCTAGAGACAGAGCAGTCAAAGAGGGAGAGAGTGCAGAAAGAATTCCAATAAGGGATGCACAAAAGAATGGAAGGCCTGCAGCCATACCACTGTGGCATCCAATACCCTCAGATCTCGTAAGCTAAGCAAGGTCAGACCTGGTTAGTACTTGGATGAGAGATCACCTGGGAACATCAGGTGCTGTAGGCTTGGAACAAGGACCCAACAGCCAATTCCTAAAAAAAGTCAGCCATTGAAAACCCTATGAACAGAAGAAAAGCACTGACAATAGTGTTTCGCCTGTTGTACATAGGGTTGCTATGATTTGGTCGTTGCCTCAATGGCACCTAACAACAACAAGAGTAGAAGAATCATTCCTAGTTCTTCTTTAGCACAGTAGGGTAACTAGTGGGCAAACTAGCCTGTGATATATTTCAGAATGGCTGGAAGAGTACAAAATTCCCAACACATAAATAATGACTAAAGAGATGGAAATGCTTATTACCCTGATTTGATTAATATGTATTGCATACAAGTATTGAATTATGATAATGTTCTCCATAAAGATATAAAAATTAAAGGGATAAAAAAAGAACCTTTTACCCCCCAAAAGAGACAAGTGCAAGCTGAAGCTAATAATCAAGATAAATAGGAGTTACAGAATAGGGAAGTTAAGCCAGGCATGGTGGTGCATGCCTATAATCCCAGCAATTTGGGAAGCAGAGACAGGAGGATCGCAAGTTCAAGTTCGAGGCCAGAGGCAGCCTGCATAATTTAGCAAGACCCTGACTCAAAAAGTTAAAAATGGGCTGGGAATGCAGCTCATTAGTAAGAGCATTTGCAAAGTATGTGTTAGGGTCTGGGTTCAACCCCCAAGAACCGCAAAAAATAAATAAATAAATAAAAATAGAAGAGTGAACAGCAGAATACCTGTGTAGTCCAGATGTGGCTGGGATTCAGTTGATTGTTTCATGGGTCTTCTTGCTTACTTGTGCTTTATCACCTGTTGCTCTGTTGCTCTAGATGTTGGCAATTCCTATTCTTATTTGAGTAATACATTTTTCAGTTGAATTGTTTTAGTGAGTAGCTCTCCAGAAAGATTGGAATGTTGTGGGGTTAAGTATGTAGGTATACATAAGAATATTAAAGATTCACTTTATTATCTGATGTCTACTTGCCATTTATTGAGCACTGCTATCAGAAGGGATCATAAAGGTCATATGGTTCATTCTTATAGCTTTGTAATCAAGTAGTAGTATAATGGTAAAGTAACTTGCCCAGTATCTCAGTTAGTAAGAGGGTTGAGTCTGGTGCCTTAGACCCTTTTCTCATTTCACTGTAAGATTCCTCCTGTGTTTTGCTTTACCAGCCTCCATAGTCAAAACCTATACTTCATAAAAATCAAGAGAATAAAAGAGTACCTAAGGAATGCATTATTAATACTCATTCATTAACCTCACTTTACTTTCTCCAGCAGCTATTATAATCCTTAATAGTTTTCTGTGTCATTTCTCTTCTGGATTTTGCTTTTTCCCTAGATGTTTAACACTTATACATCCTATATTTGTGTTACTGTATTTGTGTGGAGAGAAAAGAAAATTACTTTTTGCACACTTACTATGTGTCCTGCCCTGGGCTTGGTGTCTCATGTACTTTCTCACTTAAACCTCTCAATAATACTATAAAATAGATACTCTCTGTTTTAAGAAATGAAGAAACTGAGGTTCTGAAAAGGTAATTTGCATAAGGTCTGTTGGCTAGTCAGTGATCAATGTTAGGATTTAAATACAGACACTCTAATTCTGTTATTCTTGCCATAGCATGTAAAGACAGATATTTTAATGCTATAAGCTGATCTATATTATACCTAACCTTTTAGACATTCTTTTAAAGCTTGTATAGTCATTACCTAACATATAATTTGAAAAATATGTGATGCGGGATCTGTTTAATTGTTCACCTGTAACTAATTTTAACTTTTCTATCTTGGTTGAGTATTTTGACATTTAGGCACCATGTGGTATAAGATTTAAGTGTCATACACTGAGGTTTCTAATATAACTAGTTCTCATATCTTACCTGGAGTGATTGTGATATGATTCTGTGGATTTGGCTGTGCATTATCTCATAGCTTTTTCAGGCAATTATGACTGATAGTGTGAGGTTTAGAGAAAAACGTTATATGAAGTCAAGGACCAGGGTCATAAATTTAATTCTTTAATGGACAGTTAAGTTTTTCCCTTGTACTACAAATTTTCCTAGCCGTTCCACTCCAAGAATGTCATTAGTTACAAGTGAAACAAACTCATACCGATGTAACCCAAGATCACAAACACAAAACAAGGAGCAAAAAGCCAATTAAAGGGAGTCTTTATTGAGCCTGTGGCTGTCGGGGTTTTTGGCTCTAGCCCGGCTAAAGTTAGGGCCAAACCCTCAACATAAATACGTGGTCGGTGTCGGGAAAGAAGGACCTCGGGAGACCTTCAGATGGTTGGAGAAGAACAGGGAAGGTTTATTGGGGTGCTCCCCTTATGGAGAGCAGGGAACAGGCAGCCCCTATAGAGCAAGGCTCTACCCCTTTAAGTGCTGGCTCTATGCCTGCAGCATAGAATGCTGCAGGCTAAGTGCTGGTACAGCTCAGCCTTAAAGGCACAGCCACAGCCGCTGGTGTTCAGTTGAGGTCCGATGGTCTTGACTCTCGCGGCTCGCCTTCTTTACCCTCCTCCTTCCCAAGGATGGGAGGAGTTGGGAGGCTCTTCGTGGCTTGCTAGATGCCTTCGGCTCTTCGGCTCTTCGGGGCCCCTGGGCTTGATCTCACCGGCTTGCTAGATGGTCTTGCAGGAATAGGGAGCACTGGTCCAGGTGATGAGGTTCAGGAGGTGGTCAGAGAGGTCAGGATCAGTGGTGCTACAGGATCATAGGGTGAAGATGGGGTCCAGGAGCCCTGCTTTTATAGGGTCCTGGAAGGGTCACATGGCAGGGTTCAGCCAATCGGGGCACACAACTGGCAGGTACAGGGGGCAAACGGACATAACTGCCGGGTAGAGACAGTTACTACCTGCACAGTGGTGAGGGGAGCCAATCAAAATTATGGTGGTTGAGGCTGGTCAAGCTGGCCGGGGGCCATCTTTGCTCACTCGATGGGAGGGGCTGTTTTGAGTGAGTGAGATGAGCCCTGGGGTCAACTAGGGGTCAGCCCCTCAAGCTGTCATGAGGGACCTTAGCTGGGAAATATTATTTTAAAAATCCCCAACATGTGGCCACGGAGGAATAGTGTCTCTCCAAAACGCATGGCCCTGAGAAACAGTTGCTGGGGGCTTATAAAGGCAAATTTTGGCAAGCTTACAAGCTCCAAGTTGTATAATTTGTATGCAATCTCTAAGTTCCTGGTATGGTTTGTATAAGTGGTTGGCATGAAAACAAAAACAAAAGAACAAGTAGTTCTATAACAGACAATCACTCAGGTAGTAGTTCTATAGATTGTGCAAGCTGGGTGGTACAGAAGCAGACCAGGTGGTTACAGGCAATCAATCAATGGTTAAGAATTAACAATTAATCAGGCAGTCAGGCAATTAACATCAGACAGTTAAAAAAATTCTACCACTATATAGTTTCTCAAAAGGAGGGTGCGGCGCTACCCAAGACGGCGATGGTCCTGTCAACTCAGTGGCCTCTTTACACTGATCAATTTTTAACTTCTCTTGTGAGGACCTTGATGAATGAGTCTGTTTTAATCATGGCAAGAGACCACCACTACCAGGAAAAATGTAACTTATGCTCCATTACCAAAAACTGATGGCAAATTTATAACAATGTTAATTTTATGAAGGATAAAATTGTTTAAGAAAAAAGATGGGATGCTGGGTGCGGTGGCACACGCCTGTAATCCCAGCAGCTCGGCAAGCGGAGGCAGGAGGATTGCAAGTTCCAGACCAGAGGCAATGTGTGTAACTTAGTAAGACCCTATCACAAAAAAAGTAAAAAAAAACATGCGCTGGGGTGCAGCTCAGTGGTCCCTCACTTGCAAAGCATGCAAGTGCAAGGCCCTGGGTTCAACCCCCAGTACTGCAAAAAAAAAAAAAAAGAAAGAAAAAGAAAAAAGATGAGGATCACTGGTGATGGAATTTGGACATATAATATATAGTCTGTATTAGTTCTTTGTGTATCATAGTAGGTATGCAGTATATTAAATTTTTGAAAGTATGAAGATGAGCAAGACTTGTTTTTGCCATAAGAGAACTTAAACTAATTTGTTTAATAGACACAAATTCAGGAAACTCCATGTAAGAAATTCTTCATTGGGTATTAAGATTATCATAATTATTAAGCCTTTTTTCACTCATACATTTATTCATTCAATGTTTCTTAGCAGCTATAATATGCTATCCTCTCTTTTTGCTTTCAGGAATCTAACAGTGAACAATCAGACAAAATTCTCATTCCAGTGGAGCTAATATCTGAATGGAGAAAGACAAAAATACATAAATATATACTGTTATGTGATGATTACTGTGTTGAAAAGTAAAGCATGGTAGTTAGAATAGAGAGTAAATGAATAAGTGATGAGTGCTATCAGGAAAGTCCTCTAATGAAGTAGCTTTTGAGCAGTCCTAAAGGATGCTTCCTATGGACTAGGGTTTAGTTCACTTGGTAGAGTGTTGCTCCGTACTCTTTGAGGACCTGGGTTTGATCCCCAGCGCCACAAAAAGGGGAGAAGGACATGGCAATCCATTGCCAAAGCAATCCCCAAACAATCAGCCATTGAAAACCCTATAAGGTTCACTATGAGTCAAACCTGGCTGGAGTGCACCTCACAACAACAACAACAAAGGATGTTTCCTAAGCAGAGCCAAGGGTAAAGCTCTCCTGTCTTTTGAGAGGATGGTAGTGGTTAAGCTGTAAGTGTTAGGAATTGGGGGAAAGGTGAGTGAAGGATCTTTCCAGTTCCTCAGTCAGGAAGATGGAGGTACAGGGTCAGTGTTGTGAGGAACACGTGGAGCTCTGTGGGCTTTTCCTGAAGTCTTGCCTGATAATAGAAGGGATACAGTGGCAAAACAGATGGAATATGTTTTTTATGCCTGTTATCTCAGGTAAGAAGAATCAGTTCACCAAGAGGATAATTGGGATGGCCTTGAGAGGCCACCCCTCAGAAGTTAAAGTGTATAATTAAGTTGGAGAGTTAGTGGTGAACTGAGCACTTTTAAAAATCAAGTCAATGAAGTGACCTGGGGGAGGAAGCATCTTGAATAGGGGCAAAAGAGATTATAAGGATGCAGCCTTGGGGGCGATATGTGAAGGGAACCAAGTAGAGAGAGAACAGAGAAAACATCTTGAAACAAAGAAGGGCAGGATTTTGAGAAAAGGAGTTGTCTTCAGTGGCAAAGAGAGTGGGCCAGAGAATGTAAGGTTGTGTCAGACCTGAATTGTTCAATGGGTAGCCACTTGGCCATATATGATTGATTAAATAAAAATTTAGTTCTTTGGTCTTACTAGCCACATTTCAAGAATTTAGTAGCTACATGTAGCTAGTAGCTATCTGGACATCACAGATATAGAATATTTCCATAATGGCAGGAAGTTTTATTTAACTTCACTACACTAAAGCATCATAATATTGGAGGAAAGTTAAATAAAAATATAATATTTTATTTATTTGTGATAACAATAGGGAAAATACTATGAAGTAATTAATTATTCATTGTCAAACACTTATATTAGGAAATCAGAGTTGAGGAAAGGTAACCTCAGCTTGTACTTGGCAGCTTCAGTGGGAGTTGAGCTTTTAAGGTCAGAGGATTTTCAAGTTATTGAACAGGGAAGCGTAAAGACTATAAAGTTACAGATCACTCTCCACAAATAATTTTACCGGACAGATAATTTAGTTAAGTGGAGTTTTAGGTAAGTAGAGTTATAAAGCTATCTCATGGGAAATCAAAACCTTTCTGCAGAGTGAATAATGGTACTAAATTATGTTGTTGTTGTTAGGTACCATTGAGTCAAGTCCAACTCATAGCAACCCTATGTATAGCAGATCAAAACACTTCCTGATTCTGTGCCAGGCACACAATCTTATTTATGTTTAAGCCCATTGTTGCAGACACTGTGTCAATCCATCTGATGGAGAGTTTTTCTTTTTTGCGTTGACCTCCTACTCTCCCAAACATGATGTCTTTCTCCAGGGATTGATCTCTCCTGACTACATGTCTGAAATATGTAAGACACAAGAAGATTTTAATTATCAGGTTTTGCAGCTTAGTTTTTAAGGAATAAAGTTTCATATGTTTTTGAGTGGAGGAACAACATGGCCAGCATGATCATTTCAGAAATTAACTTAGATTGATTAATTAATAACTCGCTTCTGGATCTTTTATTTATCATTTTTCATGCTTTTAAAGAACATCTATAAAGTATATTATGTACACTATTATTAAGCCTCACAATAATTCCAGAAAATTTAATAATTAATATATTCACAGAGGAGAAAAACAAACATCACCATTTTGCCAATAATGGGCTAACTTGAATGAATAATAGTGAGTTGTCTGGAAATAAGTTATTTCAGTGTCAAATTATAGTACATATTTGTGATTTTCTTGTCAGTAGAAAGCTTATTTTTATCATTTTTTGAATTGTAATATGTAGCACATGAGTTAGTGGTGAAACTGAATGCAGGCACACCTATGGAAAGAGAGAAACAAAAGTTGAGAAATGAGGTGAGGTGGGTCTGACCTAGGTGGTAACAATGGGAAATGAAAGAAAGGACTGGAATGAGATAGACATTGTACAGGTTAAAAATAACCAGAACTTAATGACTTGATGAGACATTGGATAAAAAGAGAGCCCACATGACTCAGGGTTTGGGTCTGAGTAATTGGAGGGCAGATGGACAAATGGGTATAGATGCTGGTTTCTGAGAAAAAACTAATAAGTACTATTTTTTACGTAAAGATGCTTTCTGAAACAAGTTTAAAGCTCTTCCTTTGCTAACAGAATTTTAGAACTGGAAGTGAATTTGCAATAATGTCCAAACATATGGATACAAATGTTTTGGAGATATGCTAGGTCTGAAGAAGAAACTTGGAAGTTATCTGAATAAAGGTAGTAAATGAGCCTGAGTGTCAATGAGTTAAATACATACATAAAGGATAAAAACTGACCAGGTCTGGTGCTGCATGTCTGTAATTTCAGTGACTTGGGAAGTGGAGGCAGAAAGAGTATGAGTTCAAGGACAGAGGCAGCCTGAGTAACTTAGCAAGATCTTGAGTCAAAATAAAATTTAAAAAATGAGCTGCTGTTGCAACACAGTAGTAGATCACTTGCAAAGTATGTGCGAGGCCCTGGGTTCAACCTCCAATTACCACCAAAAAAAATAAAATAAAGTAAAATAAAATAAAGATGAACCTGAAATTCCTTCCATAATGTTCTAGAGAGTAGGTTGACAGCTTCCCCACAGCCTCCCCCGGTACTGGGGCTAGAACCGAGGGCCTCACACTTGGATACTGTGCAAGTGCTAGACCACTGTGCTGCACCCCCAGCCCATTTTTTTACTTTTTGAGACAGAGTCTCACTAAATTACACAGTTTGCCTCTGGTCTCAAACTTGCAATCCTCCTGCCTTCACCTCCCGAGTCACTGGGATTTCGGGTTTGTGCCATCGCGCCTGGCTTTCAGACCATTTCACTGCTTAACTAATTTGGTGCTCTGTGGGTGCTCATGAGATTTAGATTCAGGTATATGAGATTAAATCATTCCTGAGAAAATTTGTTTTTTTTTTAGATCTTGCCATATTCAGAAGTTGCTGAAGTTCAAGAGACAGTGAGTAATATATGATGCTGTGTTTACAATGTTAACATTTTTGTGTTTTTGCAGGATTTCAAGTTGGAAGTGGATATTTTCCACTATACTTAATCATAGTTAATTATGTCATCCTAAGAAATAGCACCCCTGCGTGTCTGTCTGCTTTTCATACTGTCAGGATTTGTGTGTTGCTGTGATCCTGAAAGCTGTGCTACTGATATTTCAGATACCAGCAGGGCCACCCATGGTGGACAGGTTTTAGCTGATCTTCCGGACTAAAACACTACGGATAATGACCCAGCAGTCCATTCCCAAAACAATTAGCCACTAAAAACCCTATGAATAACAGAGAACCACTTCCCAATATAATGTAAAAAATGAGCCTCCCAGCTGAAGCCTTCAAGAAATAACTAGGGAAGAGTTGCCTCCTCAAAGTAGAGTTGACTGTTAATGATGGGATTGGAGCGATGCCCTTGGGACTTCTTTTTGCTGATGTGGCACTACTCAAAATGAAAAGAAACAGTGTCTGCAGCAATGGACTCAAACATAAAAAGATCGTGTGCGTGGCACAGTGTTGGGTAGTGTTTCATTCTATTATATGTAGGGTCACTGTGTGTCAGAGCTGACTCTTGGGCACCTAACAAGAAGAAATAGCAACTCTAAATGGAAAGGATCTGTTTAAAAAATTGTGTTTAGGCCAGGCACGGTGGCACATGCCTATAATCCCAGCAGCTCTGGAAGTGGAGGCAGGAGGATCACAAGTTCGAGACCAGAGGCAGTCTGCATAATTTAGTGAGACCTTGTCTCAAAAAAAGTAAAAAAGACAAAATGGGCTGGGGATGCAGCTCAGTGGTCCAGCACTTGCAAAGCATGCAAGTGCAAGGCCCTGGGTTCAACCCCCAGTACCACCAGAAAAAAAAAATTGTGTTTATATTTTTCCAAAATATAAATAGGTTTACTCTTTTTTGACTATAAAAGTAATGCATACTAGTATATCATATTTAATACAGAAAAACATAAGTAAAATCCTACCTCCTGAATACAACCAATGTTAATATTTTGGTGACATCTTTCCCAAATTAGCTTGTATGTGTGTCTTACATATGAAATTGTGTATAAAAGTAGGCTCCAATAGTCCAAACTTCTTTATAACCTACTTTTAACAGCTAATAATATAATGGATGTTTTGTAGTCAGTGAAAAAAAAAAGAAAAACTGACTACATAGTATTTCATTTTGTGAATATATTATTATTTATATTGTTGTTGTTGTTAGGTGCCCTCCAGTTGGTGTCCATCTCTTAGTGACCCCATGTACAACAGGCAAAACAGTATTGTTAGTGCTTCTCTGCTATTCATAGAGTTTTCAATGGTTGATTGTTTTGAAGGAGTAGGTTGCTAGGTCCTTCTCCCAAGCCTATATTCCCAGGTGGTCTTGCATCTAAGAATTAACCAGGCCTGACCCTGTTTAGCTTCCAAGATCTGATGGGATTGTAGGGCGCATGCCTCCCGGTCCGGCCTGGAGGTTCGGATGGGCGGCGCTGTTGCCGCGCACACAGATACTAAACACAATTCACTCGGGACCCTCGGGTGAGGGGCTCGGACTCCTGCAGCCCTTGGGACACCTGCGGAGATGGGAGAAAGGAAAAGCCTCAGGCGCTTTTGCCTTCCAGGGGCAAACACCTGTGTTGGTGGTCTTGGTGGTCACTAGGAGACAGTTCTTGCTTCGTCTGTGATCAGAGAGTGGGTTCTTTCCTTGTTGATGGTTGCAGTGGGAGAGTGTTCTTTCCTCACCGAAGGTCTGTAGGAGAGCAGGAAAGCTGTTTCCTCATCGGTGGTCTGGGCGAGAATGGGTGAAAAGGGTCCTGCTTAGCCGATGGTCTGGGCAAAAAAGCGAAAAAGGGGTCGAAAAGGATCCAGCTGCCACAGCGCAGCTCCTTATATAGCTTGCCCACGGGATGCCCTGAGCCAATCAGCTTTCAGTCCAATTGTCCAATCAGGAAGGGTTCTGTGCAAACATGCAACCAAGTTACTTTCATTTTCCCTAGATTTCTAATTTACAAACCAGATATTCAAAAGCCATTTTCCCAGTTTGAGGGTTATTGTCAATTTCCTCCCAATTTTCCCTACAGGAATCATATGCCCCAGTGGTACAGCTGTAGACCATTATTTATATAATACCTTTAAAATAGATTACTGTTTTAGATTACTGTAAATATTAATATGATCTATATGTGTGGATACATATTTTTGAACGTTTTGAATGATCCACCTTGATGATCCTAGAAGTAGAACTGCTGAGTTAAAAGTATGGATTTGGTTATTTTTAAATAACTGCCTTGCGGACCAGATAATATTTTCTGTCCACTAGTGATAAGTTCTATTTCCCAGAAAAAATATTACTTTAAAATCTCTCCTGTAAAACTGAAGGACAAAATATGCATATGATTGTTTTACAGACAATTACAGAAATAAGTAAAATTCAAACTAAGTGTAGAATGATGACTCTTGTTTTTTAAAAAAGCAGATCTTAGTTACATTACATATCCTTCACTGAAGTTTCTTATCCTAAGCACCAAAGATAATACTAAATAGAGCCCCCTTGAGATATTTTAGATAATCCTTCCAAATTGTGGTTTCTGGAAATCAGCTGTAGCAGGTTTGATTCTGTGAGAATTTACTGATGAATTTTATTGGTTACATAGCCACCAGCTATGTCAGTGCTTGAAAACCATTTTGTGCTTTCCCTTAAGCTCATCAAATGACTTAAGTGAAGCTAATACATATATTACAAGGGGAGTCCTGTGCTAAAGGCAATGGAATAAAAACTATAGATCTCATGGGATTATTTCTGTATTATAGGGTAATCGTCTGTCTTGGTTTGATTGAGACTGAAGGGTTTCACAGGATGAAGTGCAGATGATGAACTTTATCCCCTTTATGTTTCTTCTTTTTCTCCATTTATTGGTAAATGTTGGTGGGATACATAGTAATACAGCAGTGGCTTTTCCCATTATGCAACTATTACATCACTTTTGGTTACACTTTTATCAATTCCTTTATATTTCTTAAAGATTGTGTGTTGTGTGCTAATTATAGCTAAGGTGGCAAATATTTAGATATAAAGTGAGATCACATATTTTGTATAATACTCTTTTTCTGTAATTTATTGGCTAGGTTTTGATAATAGCTATAAGTATTTCATGCTTTTAATTAAAGTACTTCAGTAGTATATTATTAATAAATAAAAGTTCCAGGTATATTACTGTTGTTTTACTATTTTCAGTCCATATACTTTGCCAAAATATTTATTTATATAACAAAGACATTATTGAGATGATTTCTGGACGTTATCTATGGAATAATGGTAAACCTGATAAGTTACTCAAATAAAGAAAATGTTTTGTCCTATCTTAAAGATCTTTTTTCTGAACAAACTAAGGAGATGTTCTTGGATTCTTTAAGATGCTAAATGATATTTTCATACTTGAGCGAAGGCTAAAAAGAGTGCCTAGATTTTTATTTTTATTTAAAAAAGTTTTTTATAAAATACTTGTATAGAGTTATTGTCGTTGTTGTTGTTGTTGTTAGGCGCCGTCAAGTTGGTGTCCGACTCAGAGCGACCCTACATAGAATAGACAAAACACTATTGTCGTGCTTCTCTGCTATTCATAGGATTTTCAATGGCTGATTGTTTTTCGGGAGTGGGTTGCCTGGTCCTTCTCCCAAGCCTACAGCACCTGGTGCTCCCAGGCAGTCTCCCATCCAAATACTAACCAGGCCTGACCTTTAGCTTCAAGATCTGACAGAATCCGATGCCACAGTGGTACGGCTGTAGGCAATATAGAGTAATTACACATCAATAATTTTATATTGTCTTTGTGTAACTAATGGTTACACAAAACAGTGCTATACAAAGTAGACCCAGATCCTAAAAGTGGTAAGAGTAAGGAGTTAGTAGTGTGCATTTTAGCCATGTGCAGAGGACTTTAGTGATGTAAGTTACTTGGCAAAAATGATAATCATTGTATACTTATATCCTGCTTCTCATTAACATCACTTTTTGATTCCTAGTTTGGTTATTCTTTAGAATATCTTTTCTGGTGCCTGTTCTTTTAATCCTGTGGCATTTTTCAATCTCCATTGGTTGAGGCAGTCAGGTCATATAACCTAACTCTCACACATACCATAATTTATGCTTTTTTCCTACCAGCCTGAACTTTTCTCTGTACAGGCCCATATAGCCAACTGCCTACTTGACATTTCCACTTGCTTATCTAATAGACATTTCAAACTTAACCTGTTCCAAACTGAGCTCCTTATATTTCTGTCTTAAGCCAGCTATTCTCACTGTCTTTTCCATTTCAAATACTGGCATTTACATCCTCCCAGGTCCTCCCTTCCCAGCACTTGCCCTCATCTTGATTCTTCCTTTTTTCTTACTTCCTACTTGTTCTTGTGTAGAAATCCTGTTCTACCTTCAAAGTACATTCAGAACTCAACTACATCTCATCGTCTTCACTGCTGCCATCTTATTGCAAGTCTCCTTTACTTCACCTCTAGATTATAATAGCAACCTCCTGAGTATACTCTTGTTCCTGTAGTCTATTCTCAAAATAGCGGTCAGAATAATTCTGATAAAGCATAATCAGACCATATCAATCCTTGTCTTAAAACTATCCATTGGTTCCCTGTCTCATTCAAAATAAAATCAAAGGTCTTAAAAAGGTACTACAGAGTCTTACACAGTCTGCCATTCATTTACCTCTTTGAGTTTGTCTTTTAAAACTCTGTTTCATTGCATTCCAGCCTCACAGGGCTTCTTACTCTTTGCCAAACCCTTCACACTTGCTCCTATCCCAATCCTCTATACTTGCTTTTCTCTCTTTTTGGAATACTTTTCCTTTATGTCTTCTTGACAAGTTTCTTCATCTTATCCTATCATCTCTGTATTGGAGCATTCATAGGCTACCCTGCCTAAAACTTTACCTTTCTCCCTAAATTTTTATATGCTCTCATGCTGTTTATTTTCCCTCCTTAGTTTTTGTACTGTGTAATATACTAGGAATTTTTACTTGCATATTACATTCTTATGCATCCTCTGGACTAAAAGTACCATCAGGACAGATTTTTGTCTATTTTTTTATTGCTATATCTTTTAGTGCCTAAAATTATGTCTATAGTAGTTATTCAGTAAATATTTTTAGGTGGATATATGGTTGGAACAGATGGCACTTACTCTGATTATTAGGAAGTGCCCCAAATTGAAAAAAATTATGGTTAATCTAGTAGAATCAGATGTATACAACACACACACATACATATGTATAATGTTAACAGTAAATATGATTAACTTTTTTGGAATATTCAGAAATTACTATATATGCTAGAAGTGATTTTTTGGGTGTAAACAAGGAATACAGTTGCACAGAAGTTGACATGGTGCTATTAAGCAACAAAAGTTGAGAATATAATAGCCCTGCATAACACAAATGAGTTAGTTAATCTTTCACTCCAAATAGATCAGCTCTAAAGCCTGCAAACACAACAGGCTTTATGAAATTAAATATTTCCAACTATATGTATGTATATGATTACAACTACTGCTTTCCTTTAAGAAATCTACGGAAACCAGTAATTATTCATGTCAGTACTGGAGGAAGATTCTATAAAGCATTTGTAAAGTTTTCCACAGTTGTCTCAGCTTCCTAACTTCTTTCACTTTTGCAATGTTACTTATTTACTGGTGCACAACAAATGATCCCAAAATTAAGTGGCATAAAACAATAAGCATTTATTATCTCAAATCCTATTGGTCAGGAATCCAAGAGAAGCTTAGCCAAGATGGCTCAGCCTCAAAGTCTACAATATGGTTGTGTTAATAGGAGGTGGGGTGAGCTTGGGTCCAGGAGGCAAGCAATAGCAGTACCTTGGTCCATTTTTGTTCATATATAAATATATTTATACCTGACACAGAAGTTACAATAGAGAGTAAAAACAGGGTTTATTAAATGATAGTAATATATCTTTAAGGAATAATCACTAGGAATACTGAGGCACCTGGAGAAGTTTAGATAAACTTGGAAAATGTGGACAAATATTGGTTCTCTGGGTGAATCAGCATAAGGATATTTCTGTTCCCCAGGGAGGATGGCAAAGCCAGGGAAAACAGAAGAGTCAAGCAAGCTTCTAGAAGGAAAAGTGCATTGGATAGAGAAGATGGTGGGCCTGAGAAAGGAGGTTGCTCCTGTGGAGCTGCCACAAAGAAGGGGAGGTTCACACATGGCAGCCCCTTGAGAGAAGGAGAGAGGAACTGAGGGCAAGAAGCTATGAGAGAGAAGAGACCAAGAGAAAACGAAGGGTGTGTGTTCCCCCTAGTTTTATTCAAACTAGGGCATGCCCAGTGTGACTTCAGCCCAGGGAGCCCAGCTTTGGTGACTAGTATGACTTGCCCCTTGAGTTCAAGCTCCCCCTTGAAAAGCCTTTTGTTGTAGATTAGGGCCTAGGAACCATAGCATCTTTAGTTTATAAATGTCCTATAGCCCTATAGGTGGATGTCCTGGCATAGTCTCCCTTTGTTTGTGCTCAGGCAGCTATTTTTTATACCTGAATTAGGATGTGGGATCCATTAGAATAACCTTTAGTGTCCTTAGGGATTTGTCTGACACAGGGATTCTTCATCCATTGTGGCTGGATGCTGAGTCAGTCAAAATCCCCTTCTTCTTTCATATTGCCTGCTAATGGCTATCTTGGTGCTGGGGTTTAGCCCAGTTGGTAGAGTGGGGCTGTGCACTCTCTGAGGCCCTAGGTTCCATCCCCAGCACCACAAAAATGCAAGAAAGACAAAGATACAAAGATGTGATAGTCCACTCCCAAAGCAATTCCAAAAACAATCAACCATTGAAAACCCTATGAATAGCAGAGAAGCATGCCAGCATGACACAGTGTCTGGGAGTATTTCATTTTGTTGCATATAGGGTTGCTATGAGTCAGACTTGACTCAACAGCACCTAACAACAACAATGGCTTACTACCTAACAGTTGTATTTAAGATATTGGGAAGGCCAGTGGTGCCTCAAGGGTGAGCTCTTTTTGGAGAGGTGCCTTCTCTTAGAATTCAGGTTTTGCTGGACTTCCATGGCACACCCTTTAATCCCAGCTACTCAGGTGGCTGGGGTAGGAGAATTGGAAATTCAATTGTGCAGTTTAGCGAGACCCTGCCTCAAAATAAAAACTAATAAAAATGAAAAGGAGGGGAGGATTGTGGCTCAAAGGTAGATCACTTGCCTAGCGTGTATGAGGCCCAGAGTTCAACCTTCCAGTACTGGAAAAAAAAATTTATCTTTCCAATAATAATAAAATTTATCTTTCTAATAAACATTGAGAGGAAATAACTGCTGTTATCTCTATTGAAAACTTAATGGGTAAATGAGGGCAGAGGCAGGAGATACTCTTCCAAGTTCATTTAGTGATTGTTGACTGACCTCCGTTCCTTTTCCAATATCCCTTTCTACAAGTCTGCCTCACGAAGTGGCAGCTAGCTTTTTCCAGCGTGATTTCTCTATGACAAAGCAAAAGACTGAAAAGAAGATGGAAGTCAGTCATTTTACAATCTAATCTCAGAAGAGATGTCCCAATTATCTCTGCATGCCTCTAATCCCATTACTTGGGAGGCTGAAGCGGAATGATTGAGAGTTGGAGGCCAGCCTGGGCTACATAGCAAGACTGGATCTCAAAAAAAAAAGTTTCATGAGGTACAGCATACATTCAAAGAGATAGTTATACACCCCAGGAGCCAGGTGTGGTGGCACACGCCTATTATCCCAGTGACTCAGGAGGTGGAGGCAGGACCACAGGTTTAAGGCCAGAGCACCCTATGTAATTTAGCAAGACCCTGTTTCAATGTAAAAAATAAAAAATGTGCTGGGAGTGCAGCTCAGTGGCAAAACACTCACAAGGTATATGCGAGACCCTAGGTTCAGTCCCTCAGTACCACACACACAAAGTATGTACCAGGAAATGGAGATCACAGGGACCATTCTAAATTGCCTACCACAAATAGTTTAATCTTTTCCCTGTTTAATCTCTTCATTCTTTCCTCTCTTCCCTCAGGCTTACTAGTTGTGACTACATGGGCATCATTTATAAGGATTTGAGCACAATAAGTTCTTTGTTGACAAAACTGTATTCTTTCAGTATATCTGTGAAACTGAAATCAGTTCATAGAAGAGTAAGCTTAAAGGGGCAACTGAAGAAAAATAAA
The DNA here is from genome assembly GCA_007922755.1 of Pedetes capensis. Classification (NCBI taxonomy): domain Eukaryota; kingdom Metazoa; phylum Chordata; class Mammalia; order Rodentia; family Pedetidae; genus Pedetes; species Pedetes capensis. Next base: position 141,283 of record VMDO01002712.1, on the reverse strand, counting down.
TAGAAAAAAATGCTTTAAGGCATTAGAACACACTTTCAAGAATTGTTAAATGGCCATCTGTTTAGGGAAGTAACAGGTCCAAGATTTTCTCCAAGGAGATGGCAAAGCCCAAAGCAACAACTCTTACCTTGTTTTGTTTTGTCACAATTGCAGTTCCCTCATTTTCTTTAGATAAGACCAAGAAACAGTGTAATCAGTGGGAATTTTTTGGTTTTGCTGTTACTTTAGTTTTGATATACTTGGTATCTGAAGTAATGGAGAGCTAAGAATGCTGTTGCTACCAAAGCTGACCTAAATTCTTGTCTGTCGGCAGCATTTAGGGTAATATTGTATGTTAAAAAAAAATTACTAGACAAAAAGGTCAGTAGTTTTTTCCTGTTTCTTTTAGTTAATTATAAGTTCTTCATTCAAGAATCAAGTCTTCTGCCTGGCGTGGTGATGACATGCCTATAATCCCACGACTTGGGAGGCTGAGGCAGGAAGATCTTGAGTTCAAGGCCAGTCTGGGTTACATAGCAAGTTTAGGGCCAGCATGGAGTACATAGTGAGACCTATCTCAAAAAAGAAAATTTTCTCTGAGTTGATAAAACTTACCTTTCTAATAAATATTTTTCTTTGGGTTATTTTTGACATTTGAAAAAAATTGTTCTATTTTACTGATATCTTTATAGAGTCTGTTTGCACAATGCTTGGCATATAATAAGCACTCAGTAAATGTAGGTTTCTTTTTGTAGAAGAAACTGACTAAATCTGTATGTAGTGTTAAGTGCTTTCATGGCTTGCATTACTAATATTTAATAGTGCATGAGTGTTACATATTTTTAAACCACTTTAAATTTAAGGAATGGATAGCTTTTGGCTCCCTTTTATATTTCTAAATAATTTTTACCATGCCTAATGCTATCTTGAATTATAATTGAAAGTAACTTTTGACTTGGATAATTACCCAAACAAAATACTTGGTGATTCTGTTTTTACCTTCTTACCTTTATTCCCCAAAATTAAAACAAATATTTTGTAATGAACTAAGCCAATATTTTTTGATAAGTAAATGGAAGTTCCTTATAAATTATGATTATTAAGATTGATGTGCATGTGCTTTCTACTTATAAACTAATGCTATTTTCCTTGTCCTTTTGTTTCACTGCTGCTTCCATCCTGATGCATTTTGCTTCTTCCTGGTTTGGACTGTATTTGTGTGCTGCTCAATAACTCTGCATTAAAAGCTTCTTGGTGATAGCAAAGATATCCTTGGGCCATCAAGTAAGTAGCTAAAGTCTGAACATCATGTTTGAGGACATGATAGTGTTTTGAAGTGTGCTTGTGAAAGGCAAATGATATTTCAGGTTTGATTTATTAAATCTACTTTTTCCTAGGCATTGAAATGCAAAGTAAAGAATAGAAATAGTCAGTGTCCAGTGCCCATCTGTTTTCACTGTCCACCTGAGATTTACAGACAATGTTCACTTTGATTATCCAGAGAATATATCACTACTTAATCAATTGTCTAGTTCATAATTTAGGATTGCCTTTTTATATCCTTCCTTTCTATAATCATCACAAGGCATAAAACAGTCTACTTTTAGGCTAGAGATGATACAGGGACTTTGCCTCCATATGAAAATGAGAAATACTGTTTTGTTTTGTCAGAATTTTAATGTAATAAGTTAGGAAAATTTTTATACTTGGGGATTTTATAAGTGCAATATGTTTCACTTTAGGTATATAGAGGATTACTTTTTAGAAGATTACTCTTTAAAATTATATCTAATTCACCTCAAGAAATTTTACTTAGAGGTTTTTGTTTGTTTTTTGAAGAATAGGGTACAGACATTGTGTTAGCTTTTGGGTACACACAATGAATGAAATGTGTCACCTGCCCCTAAAGATTTTTATAGTCTACCTGAACAGTGATAGGGGAAATTTTTATATTAAAAATCGTAGAATTGCTGAAGTGAACAGAACTTTGTAGATCATCTAATATAATGTTAATTTTGTAAATGAAGAGCCTGAAGCTAAAAGCTTAAATATCCAAAAGGCTAGAATTGGTTGCTGGGCTTATAGCAGTCAACTCTTTCCCAGTCATCTTTTGAGTGTCTTCCAACCTGAGGGGCTCATTTTCCAGCATAATATCTGACAGTGGGCTAGGGTTTAGCTAAGTTGGTGATTGCTGCTTCACAGGCTCAGAGGACCCAAGTTTGATTCCCAGGACTGCAAAAATGGAAGAAGGAGGCGGCAATCTACTTCCAAAGCAATCCGGAAACAATCAGCCATTGAAAACCCTATGAGGGTGCATCTAACAACAAGAATTGGTGGCTAGCCTCCTCTGTCTTCTCCTGTTATTCTGAAATGAGAGTGAAACTATTAGTTTGCTGAATTAAGGTCTAAACAAATAACTAAAATTTTAATGAGTCATAAATTAGATAAATATTTTAATTTTATTTAATAGCAATGTAGGAAATTATATCAGAGAGTTTTAGTATTTATCTCTAAATAGTTATCTAACTGTTGCAAGCTGTTTCACTGCTTTGGGGCCCATTTTATTCAGTGGCCAAAGGAAGGAACTGAGCAAGATAATGGCAAAGATTTCTTCTACCAAATTCTTGGATCTACATCTCTTGCTGTTTTTCACTAATACTGATTAGAGGGTATGTGCAATTTTTTTCTAAAAAAAGATAATTTAAAGTAATATACCAAAATTCTTTGTTTTTCACTCTTATTTGCATTGATTCACAATATTTAAAATATGTTGTTTACTATATAGCATACACTATCAGGACAATAGAAATTTTAAACTTAGAAGAAAAGAAATATAAATATTAAAGGGAGTCTTAGGTTTTACATACAGATTATTTGTGCCTTTAAAAAATTATTTCATCTTCCATTTAGCCTAAGGGCAAACACTAGCTTGCAAAATTCTTCAGATTTGTATATGAATTGATGAGTTGAATTCACAAAGTAAACAAGGTTATAGAGTCATATTCTCCTTAGAAGGTGCAGCTGATATAATTATAGTACTATTAATTGTTCCAGTGTGATTTCTACTCAGATGCATAAAATATCAGCTGCAAAGTTAGGTTACTTTCCCTGTTAGAAGAACCAGCAGAGGGCACTGTAATGTTATCTTTAGTAAGTGTGTCACTTGTATCAGAAACTGCCATAGAATGGTGCAGTGATTCATTTGCCACATATCTATTCAGTCATTTAACAAGGATTAATCAGTTATTTGCCAAAGAAAAAAGATGAAAAGAAAGTCATTGCCCTTCTTAAACATCTATTGAAATAGTCCATTCTTGTACAAATAATGTAGGACATTGTGATTTTTATGTGATTCAGAGCCTCTTTATTTTCTAGAGGCTGGGTTTTAGCTTAGTAGAGTGCTGCTCTGCACATTCTGAGAGGCTCTGGCTTCAATCCCCAGCACCACAAAAATGGGAGAAGGATAGGGCTACCCACTCCCAAAACAATCCCAGAACAATCAGCCATTGAAAACCTCATGAGAGTCTCTATGAGTCGGACTCAACTTCAGGGCACCTAACACCAAACACTTTATTTTCTGTAGTCCTTAATGGTTATGAATGAGGTAAGACAAAACAAATAGAAAGATAGGCTTTCTGTGTCCATGTATAGAGGTGTATTCTATACACTGCTATCTCTATGTACTCTCTCACTTGAAGGTTAACATTCATAAATCACTACTTCATTTAAAAATGGATTAGAACCAGGTGGGGTTGGTGTCTCATACCTGTAATCCCAGAGACTCAGGAGGCAGAGGCAGGAGGATAGTGAATTCGTGACCAGAGGCAGCCTGTGTAATTTAATGAGACCCTGTCTCAAGATAAAATAAATAAATTTTTAAAAAGGGGTTTGATGGTGCAGCTCAGCAGAAGAGCATTTACAAGTTATATGTGAGGCCCTGGGTTCAACTCCTAAGAACTGAAAAAAAAAAAAGTGAGGGAATTAGAAAGCTAGGCATGGTGATACACACTTGTAATCTCAGCACTCAGAAGGCAGAGGCAAGAGAATAGAGGGGCTGAGGACAATCTGGCCTATATAGCAAGACTCTATCTCAAAAAAACCACACAGACACACAAATTTCATTAGGAAGGGGTGAATAGAACTACATATGCGTATGTGGAAGTACGGAGAAGTAGTAAGATTCCAAATAAATTTTGAAGTGAAGTCTAAAAATTTCAGAGATAAGTAGATGTGAAGTGTGAGAAATAGAAAAATCAAAGAACACATCTAAAGTTTTTGGTTTGAGAAAGTAGAGGAAGAAGAATAGTGCGGTTTGGGAGGTGGAGGCGGGAGGATCGCAAGTCTGAGACCAGAGGTAGTCTGAGTAATTTAGCGAGACCCTGTCTCAAAAAGTAAAATAATGGGCTGGGGACGCAGCTCAGTGGCCCAGCACTTGCAAAGCATGCAGGCGCGAGGCTCTGGGTTCAACCCCTAGTACTGCAAAAAAAAAAAAAGAAGAAGAAGAAGAATGATGCCACTAAATGAAATAGAAGAGAGGCAGGTTTGGAGGATAAGCAGTATTAAGAATTATGCTCCAGGTGAATTTGAGATGTCTGTTAAATAATAAAAAGATGATTATAGGGCTGGCAATTGGATATGTGAGGTTTTGCTTAGAGGAAATATTGTGGCTGGAGATGTCAATTTAGGTGTCATAAGTCAATAGATTTTTTCTGACTTAGTGATAAAATACTTTTTCATATCTTGGATAAGTGAAAATGTTTTTGTATTTTTATTTGGAAATATAAATAGCTAAAATATAATGTTAAAAACTTTAGCACAATGGGAAATGTGTTGAGCCAATTTGATGTAAAAGATGTTGTTGTTAGGTGCCATCAAGTTGGTGTCTGACTCATAGCAACCCTGACCCTACCTACAACAGGCAAAACATTATTGTCAGTGCTCTGCTATTTGAGTTTTCAATGCAGACTGATTTTTGGAAGTGGGTTGCCAGGTCCTTCTCCCAAGCCTACAGTATCTGGTGTTCCCGGGCAGTGTCCCATCCAAGTACTAACCAGGGCTGACCCTGCTTAACTTCTGACATCTAACAGGATTGGAAGCCACAATGCTATGGCAGCGGGTAATTTAAAAGATATATGGTGACAAAAATATAAATGTGAGTTTCTGGTTAAGTTGGAAAATTAAAACTAGACTGAAAACCAAGTCATTCTTTATCTCTCTCCCTTTTTTGGTACTGAGGGTTGAACCCAGGGCTTTTTGCTTGCTTGCTTTGCAAGTGCTATACCATTGAGCTGCACCCCTAGCCCAATTTATTTTTTACTTTTTGAGACAGAGTCTTGCTAATTACTCAGACTACTTCTGGTCTCAAACTTGTGACCCTCCTGTCTCCGCCTCCCGAGTCACTGGGATTACAGACGTGCTACACCTTGCCTGGCCAAATCATTCTTTGTTAAGATGAAACTTACCTATCTGAAGGCACAGAAACATAAAATGAAAGAATGTAGATCCTAGTGCCTGTGGACATGATTTGCCTTTCTTTCATTGAGTGTTTTTGTTTTTCCATCTCTCTTCTCTCTTTTCCATGTTTTTGCAATGCTCTCCTGTGTTGGTACTATGACCAAATGGATGAGAAGCACCTTTAAAGCAAGCTAGAAATTAAATTATTAGGGTAACAAGCATTTAAAAGACAGACTACAAACAAATGATCCTGGGTTAGAATCTTGCCTCTATTGCTCATTGACTACTTAGTCTTAGACAAGGGAATTTTGAACTTCAAGTTTCTTCATCTCTAAAACAGAAACCTTGCTTTCCATCAAAATTAAAAATTAAAATAGGAATTCTAGTGAATGTAAATATTATTTTATACTGCTAATAATTTGTCTTTTTCTTGTTGCTAATGAGGCTGAATATGTTTTCATATGCTTTTGATCATTTGTATTTCTTCAGTGAAATGACTTGCCTATTGTTCTATTGGCAAATATAAAATGCCAATGACATAGTGAAAGGTACACAATAAACCATTGGTGCCATCTGTTATCAGATACGTATTTTCATTTTTATAATGTCATTTTTATAATGTAATTTGTATATCTGTCAGTTCCTTTAGGATATATAGGAAATGAACATAAAAACAAAATGATTATACAAATTTAGTAAGGTATTGAGTTGGTAAAATATAACTACAAAGGCCATTTAAGAAGTAATCCTATGGCATGTTATTAGTTGTATCTATAACTTCATTGATAATTTTTTTTCTCTTCTTTTCTTGAGCTGTTGTAGCAAACAGTGACGAATCTCAACTTCTGACACCAGGAAAGATGAGTCAGCAACGCCAAGGGAAAGAATCTTATCCAACACCAGCTAAAGATTTGCACCAGCTGTCTCTTAGTCCAGCAAGTCCTCACAGCCAGGGTAAGAAGTTGTGGTGCTGGGTGGGTCGTTTATTTGATTGCTTGTAGGGAAAAGGGAAAATGACATTTGGTAGTATAGTAATTTTTTCCTATTTGGTTTTTTTGTTTAGATCATTTGTAATAATCTTGGATGAGTACCTTTTCCTTTCTTGTTACCGGTCAAGTCAGGCTTGAGCCGGTCAAGTCAGGCTTGAGCCGGTCGAGTCAGGGTTGAGTCGTGTCCAACTCATAGTGACCCTCATAGGGTTTGGGTTTTTTTCTTTTTCTTTTCTTTTTTTTTTTTTTCCCCAGTAACTGAGTTTGAACTCAGGGCCTTGCACGTGAATGCTTTGCAAGTGCTGTACCACTGAGCTGCACCTTCAGCCCATTTTTTTTACTTTTTGAGACAGGGTCTTGCTAAATTGTGCGGACTACCTCTGGTCTGGAACTTGCTGTCCTCCTGCCTCCACCTCCCTAGGCTGGGATTACAGGTGTACTCCCCCACGCCTGGCTTCCTCATAGGGTTTTCAATTGGCTGGTTGTTTCAGGATTGCTTTGGGAGTTGATTGCCACCTCCTTTTCCTGGTTTGGTTTTTTTTTGTTGTTGTTGTTTGTTTGTTTGTTTTATTGTTGTTGTTGTTGTTGTGCTAAGGATCAAATCCAGGTCCTCAGAGGGTGTGGAGTGGCAGTCTACCAACTGAGCTAAACTCCATCCCTAAGGGAAATTAAGAGGCTATAAAATGTGGGGCTGGGGAGCACCTCAGGGGTAGAGTATTTGCCAAACATGCACAAAGCCCTGGGTTCAACCCCCCAGTATTGCCAAAAAAAAAAAAAAAAAAAAATGTTATTCTTCATTAATTGGCACAGTGGCACACAAATGTAATCCCAGTACTCAGAAGGTGAAGGCAAGAAGATCATGAGTTTGAGGACAGCCTGGGTATACAGTGAGACCCTGTCCCCCCCAAAAAATTATTATTCTTACCTATTTGCACTCAAATAACTGTTAACCATCTTCTCTCCATCCACCTTCCCTTTCCAGCCACTAATAACCACTCTCTTACTCTTCACTTATATTAGATTAACTTTTTAACCTAATTTTAAAAAGTGCTAATTTTTTTTATAAATGCTATTTTTAGTTTCCACATGTTCTGTATTTTTAGTTTCTTTATCAGACAGTATTTATCTTTCTATGCCTTATTTACCATATATTCTCAAATCTAATCCATACTCCTTCAACAGTTTTAGAGGGCTATAAAAGCAGATGTGGGTTAGAATCACATGTGGATTGATTCATGATTGAGAGTTTTTGACCCAGCTCACTGGAACTTGCTTTGTATACCAGCTTGGCCTCAAACTTGCATTGATTCTTCTGCCTCTGCCTCCCAAATAGTAGGATTATAGGCATTCCTACCATTGCAGGTCCACATCTGTTTTTGTAGCTCTCTAAAACTGTTACAAGGGTGCAGATTAGATATGAGAATGTACAATATTTCACTTAATGTAATGTCTTCCAGTTCCATTCATGTTGCCGCAGGTAACAGGATTTCAATCTTTTTATGACTACATAATACTCTGTTGTACATATGTGTACTATATTTCTTTATCCTGTCATCCATTTATGGACATATAGATTGATTCTATATCTTGACTCTTGTAAGTAGTGCTTCAGTAAACATTGGTATGCAACTCTTGCTTCAAATACTGATTTCCTTTCCTTTGAATACATACCTAGTAGTGGAATTGCTGAATCATGAATAACATTTTTACTAAAAATTACTATGCCCCCATTACAATTTGGTAGTTTTTGCAAATCTATTTAATGTCTGAGTTAATAAAAGGCACCTACATTTTTGTGTGTGTGTGGTATTAGGATGCTGAACCCAGGGCCTCACACATACTTCACAAGTCCTCTACCACTGAGCTGGATACCTTCCCCCTGTTTTGTTTTTTATCTTGAGACAAGGTCTTCCTAAATTTTGTAGACTGCCTCTGGCCTCAGGCTTGGGATCCTTGTGCCTCCACCTCAGGAGTTGCTGGGATTACAGGCGCTTACCACCAGTCAACACCTACATTTTCATATCTGCTTTTGTAGTCAGTCTTTTGTAATGTGATGATTTGACTGAAGTTACAAGTAACAAAATTTGTAATAATTACTTAATATAACCTAATACCGTATTCATATTTCCCAGGTTCCCAAGTCTTTTTATAGAAGGCTTATCAAAACCAAATAAGGCTCACACATTATATTTGGTTTTTATGCCATTACAGCTTTAATCCTGAAGAGTCTCCTTGTTTAGTTTTGTATCCTTTTGTGCTTTTGACATTTTTAAGAAACTGGGCCAGTGTCCTAAAGAGTTTTCACCTTTTTTGAACTTGATTACTTCTTTGAAGTAGTGTTTAATTTGTGCTTCCATATCTCCTGCAAGCTAGAAATTAAATACAAAGGCTTGATGAAATTTAGGTTACCTTTTTGGACTAGGGTACTTTGTAGAGGATATGTAGTACTTTGTTCTACATCACACATGAAAAATTTAGTATCTGAGTGTCCCACTCTTAGGGATGTGAGATTGATTAGCAGGTACAGGTTTTTACAGGCTGATCCTCTGTATTGAAAGTTGCATCTTCTCTTATTGATGGAAAGTAAAATAGAAATAATCTATTTGGCATCCTTCTAGAGTAGCACTGACATAGTGCCAGGCATATCACAGTGTTGAGGAGTGTTTCATTGTGTTGTACATAGGGTTCTATGAGTCAGCCCCAACCTTATGGCACCTAACAGCAACAGCAATCTTATTCCCCATCACCTGTTTATCTAATGATAACAACATACATCTTTTTACCTGAAGGTAGTCATTAACAGAAGCAGTCACAGTATTGAGAGTGGAACAACAGCTATTTCTACTTCTGTCCTTTTTACATTTATTAATGATGTTTTCTATAAAGAAGAAATGTTTATCATCTTAGGGGAACTTGGTAAATGTTGAAATGTAATTGCTACAATAAAGGCAGGCTAATGAGTATTTGTTTCCAGCTAAGTACCAATTTTTAGATTAAAGAAGTGATGTAAAGTCTACTTCCAGTGGTGATAATTTGTTTTCTGCCTTTTAAAGTTTTTTTAATATCATGAAATAAGTAAACATTTTTATGTGTTAATTATGTTTCAGACATTAATAAAATGATGATAATACCTAGCACATAGTATTTTTGTAAAGTTTAAGATGAATTAAGGCATATAGAAAGCTTAAAACAAGACCTTCTAGAGAATAATGCCCTATAGTAGCTGATGTAAAATTATATCAGTTATCATAACTATTATTATTTTAGCTAAAAAATTATTCTACTTGAGTGGAAAATGGGCATTTCAGCCTATGCTATACTTGAACATTTTTTAAGGTTCATTTACAACTTCCTTTCAGAAGGTGACCCATGTACAACACTCTAATTCTTCCATTTAAATCTGCCATTTTAGTTGCATCCTGATTTCCACCCAAATTTTCCTGAGTAAGGTATGAATAAATATTTGTAAAATGAATTACATATTCAATATACTTCTTTGTCAGAGTCAACCTATTGGATTTTGTAAAGCAAAATATCTCCTTCTGGCTTACCCACTGAAATTTCATATCACGGTTTTCAGATGTCTGAGGTTTGTTTGAAATAAGATATACTGCCAATTGTTGGTTATAGAAGAGATAAATCAGTGTTTAGAAAACCTTCTTGATTCATTTACAATATCTCAAGTATTTGTTGTTATTGTTAGGTGCCAACTCATAGCGACCTTATGTACAACAGAACAAAACAGTCCCCAACACTGGGCAATGACTAGTATTTAAACTTCTGAATGGAAAGAATTAGAGTTCCCAAACTTACTGACAGGAATCATGACTAAAATTTAAAGCTTCTTATGAGGAAACTGAGAGGTTGGTATGGATGATTTATTTGCCCCAGTTTATACTGCTAGTAGGTAATAGAACTAGGATTTGAACCTAGATATAACTAGAGCTTGATTTTTTTTTAATCTATTTAGTCATTTTTTATTTTGTGCCTCAAATTTTCAAAACTTTAATTCTGGTTCTTCAGTCTTTTGATATAATCTTATTATTTACATAATGCTTTGTTTAGAGATAGTTTTTCATTCTTTTGGGTAGTATCTAAGAGTGCAATTGCTAAGTCATGTGGTTAAAGGTATGTTTTACTTTATAAGAAATTGTCAAACTGTTTTCCAAAGTAGTTATACTTATATATATATAGTTATATAATCATATAACTAATACATATACATATACATATAACTAATATATATACATATAACTAATGTTTTTACATTAGTTACATTCGTGTTAGTAGCATGTGAACAATCCAGTTTCTCTATATCTTTGATCTTTTAAATTTTAGCCTTCTAGTAGATGTGCAGTCATATCACATTGTGGTTTTATTTGCATTTCCCTGATGAATAATGATGATGACCATCTTTTCATATGCTCATTGGCCCCTTTTATATCTTTTGTGAAATTTCAGTTCATATTTTTGCCCATTAAAAAATTGTTGTTTTATGTTATTGATTGATTGATTGAGTTTTAGGTTTTTGAGACAGAGTCTTGCTGTGTAGCCCAGACTGGCCTCAGACTCACAATCCTCCTGCCTCAGCCTCCCAAGTGCTGGGATTACAGGTGTGTGCCACCACACCCAGCTTTTTATTATTATTGTGTTTTAAGAGTTACTTATTATAGAGTCATCTTTTAATAGCTGAGTATACTATATTCTTCCAGTCTTGGTTTGTCTTATCATTGTCTTAATGATTTTTTTGACAGAACAAATATTTTTTATTTTGATGAGGCTAGATTTGTTATCTTTTTACTATGAATCAACTTTTTTCCCCTATTAAAGAAGTCTTTATCTATCTTGGGGTTGCAAAGAATATTTTCTGTGATTTCTTTTAGAACTTTTATTGTGTCAAGGCTCTGATGTCTCTGTTTATTTTCATTGTATCACAATCTTAAGTCAAGTGTTCATCATTTTAAATGTTTGTCACTTGTACCACAGTCATGTGCATTAACATTGGGTCCCAACTGGTGTCACTGTTTATGGAGGTCATGGAACTTTTGGAGTCAGGACTTAGCGCTGTGGAAGTGGTCTCTAGGGGCAGCCCTTTAGAGGTTTTTTGCACAGACTCGAGGTTCTGGGAAGCTCTTTATCTCCTGCCCTGTAAGGTAATCTACCTTGAGACATGCCTCCTGCAGTTTCCATGCCTGCCCCACCATCATTTTGGATTGATCGTTGAACTGTGTGCTTCCAGTAAATCTTTTCCTTCATAAGTTAGTTTGGGTTGGTTGTTTTTTGCTACAACAAAGAGAGCTAACTAATATAACTGGGTTCATCTTTCTTAACAAAACAACCAAACAAGCATTATTGTTACACATTACATGCGGTTATGATAGGGCAGAGGTTCTTATAGATAGATGTGTATGGCCAGAGAACACATGGATCCTATAAAGTAGATCTCTGAGGGAAATAACATGAATAACAAGGAATAGATAGTTGCAAATGAAAATACCAGTTTTTATTATTGAAGCTGGTAACTGAAAACTACCAAGATGCCTGCATTTATGTCAGCCTCACTCTCAAAACGGCAATAGTTTACCATTACCTGGATCAGTGACACCTCAGTCTGGCTGTATCTGAGAATTATCTAGGAGCTTTACTTAGATATATATTCACTCTAACTTTTAGAATCTCTAGGGTGAGTCTCAATAATGTGTGTCTATAAAGCTTGTCAAGTGTATGTGATATAACAACTTTTGGAACAACTGGAAGCCAGCGATTGAGTGCATAAACTGCAGTTTTCATAATCTGGTAGTCAAAGCTCTTAGTATTTCTGATTTTACTGTACTCTTCCAATTTCATCTTCTATTTCTCCTCATAAACCCAGCCAGATGACTGTCTTCTCTGTTTCCCAGCCAGACTGCTTTTATTTATCCTGGTTTTCCACTGTGAAATATCCTTCTGCCTTCCAGATACTGCTCATACTCGAAGATGTAGTTTAAATCTCGACTCCTTTATAAGACTTTCTTAGATGATACTGTAATTCTAATTTTCAAAGTTCCCATCAATGCTTTTGGGTCTGATATGATTATAACATTAGATTTTATTTGCAAACCTCAACAAGCAGGCTTGGAAAGGAAGTTAGATATTTTAAATTACATGCTTAGTAAGTGAATAATTGGTTATCATTAATTCAATAATTTCTTTCATTCTTATTGTTCTTGTTTTCTGGCTATGTCTCCTTCATGCATATTGACTCATATCAACTTAAGGTAGGTCACCATTGCTTAAAAACAGTTCTTAAATTTTCTGCAGTATAGTTTCTTCCCATCATTTTAGGATTATTTATTTATTTATTTAAGAGCTGAGGAAGCACTGACTCTTCCTCACCCACACACATCAAGATAACTGAAGACAATCTTTTATTTGTTATGTGTTCAAATTATAGTGATGAATCAGATTATTCCAAAATTGTGTATTTTCCTGATTTTTTCTTATTCAAAGCCTAAATGTGAATTTGGGCTGGGATTTAGCTCAGTTGGGAGAGCACTGTGCTGTAGTCTCTGAGGTACCGAGTTCAATTCCCAGCACCGCAAAAATGGGAGAAGGGCCTGGCAATCCACTCCCAAGGCAATCCCAAAACAGTCAGCCATTGAAAACCCTATGAGGGTCGCTATGAGTTGGATACTGACTCGAAGGCACCTAACAACAACAACAAAATGTCAGTTTACTTCATAATAGTTTAAGTACTATTACAGTTTCATAAAGATTGGAATTTGTTTTATACTTTGTTTGACCTTAGTATATTTCAGCTGTCTGAAGGACAGACATGGAAATTAATTAAGCTTGTTTTCTCCCTTTCCTCCCACTACTTTTAAATAAGGGAATTGCCAAAGGAGCCTAGAGACTAATTTGAAGCGCATCTCATGGGTAGATACTCCCCATTCCCTCAGGATCATGTTTGAGATTGTTATCAAGCTTCATGGTAGACTATAACTTGTAGTTAGCCTCTTATCGTTGGTTGTAAAAAGCTGTTTTGTGAGCTTTTATTTTTAAGAAACTTTCAGTCATAGTACTTAGTAAAAGAATATATGTATGATGTTGCTTTGCTGAAACTTAAATGAGTCCATTTCAAAAGAATTCCTAAATGTCTAAAATTTTGAATCTGTTTAGAACAAAAAGTTTTGTCTGATTAATGACTTTTATCAAAATTAACTTAGACCATGCTAGTTTAATTGCATTTTTCTTATCCCTTAATAAATTATATCTACAAAGTCTCTTCACTTTGAATGCTCTGGAAGCATTAAAAATGATGAGTCTATATCTACAACTTAATAGCAAATTTCAAAGTAAAGGGAAATTTTCTCTAATACAGAGTTTACTGGTATGAAGATGTTGTATCAGATTCCCCAGAGTGACAGTTTTAGATATTGCTGGTATAATCTCGGATGACTAAGCAATTCTTCCTTGCTTGGTAAGGTGTTTCTAGACCAGTTCTGAATATATATGGGACCATACACATATAACATGTGTTCTTGAATGTTGTCGTTGTTAGGTGCTGTCGAGTCGCTATCCGACTCATAGCGACCCTCATAGGGTTTTCAATGGCTGAGTGCCCAATGGGATTGCCTTGGGAGTGGATTGCCAGGCCCTTCTCCCAGTGTTCTTGAATATATGTATTATATTTCATGAAAATCATTTTACCTGAAAAAGGACTTGAAGTTTTTCCTACTTACCTTTCAACCATCTTTATTTTTTTTCCACTAAATGCTGTGCTTTGGTTTGCAGTCATGTTATTTTTGTTAGAAAGAGTATAAATTTGAGGTTATGCTAATTTTCTTCTGAATTTTTGAGTCCTTAATGCATTAAGTTTCTAAAGTTATTTTTAAGATACAGTTGTTTTCTGTTTAGAAATTCTTGTGTTTATATAGTTTCTTCATAGAGCTATAAAAATACATACCAAATAGTGAAAAAGAATATCATATTTGGCAAATTAAGGAGATAAGAACAAAATATTTTCTAAATCCTTCTTGTTAAATGTTACAATATCTGTGTTTAACTGTTTCTGTGCTCCTTCGGGGGAAGATAAAAATTAGAAAGCATTTATTGAAAAGTAAGAATGAATAATTCAGCTTTGTTTGAAGCATCTTTACAGAGATAAAAGGAGTCTATCTTATTCTTCTCAGGCCTTTTAAATTTCTTCTTTAACAAGGCAGAAAGATGAACATTAAGAATGGTAAAGGATATTTTTTTCCTGGAAAAATCTTTTCAGTATATCTTTAAGATAACGTGAAAGGATGATCAGTTATTTCCTGCAGTAGATCATAGCTCCTTTCTGTTGAGATTTAACCTCCTTTGTTTTCAGTCTGAGAAATTGCTATATCCTTCTCAGTAAGAGTGGTAAAAGAGTATTATCTGTACCATTGGCTGCTATAATTTTTCTTTTCTAAGTTGTGGAAATATAGACTCAGGCTTTGTATTTTTAATAAATGTATAGTAAAGTTAATATCATATAATTTACCAATTAATATCTGTTAATTTAGGGGAGAAAAATAAACAATAGCTTCCTAGAATTTTTTGTGTTTCCATTTTCTTTAGTTATTGTAATTTTTTTTTTTTTTTTTTTTTTTTTTTTTTTTTTTTGTACTTTGGGTTTATACAAGGGCCTTGTGCCTGTATGCTCTGCAAGTGCTTGACCACTGAGCTATTTCCCCAACCCCCCCCCCTTTTTTTTTTGAGACAAGGTCTAGCTAAATTACGCAGACTGCGTCTGATCTCAAACTTGCGATCCTCCAGTCTCCGCCTCCCGAGACACTGGATTACAGGCATGCGCCACCGCACCGGACACTAATTATTGTAATTTTGAACATATATAAATTTTATTTTAGAATGAAACTGAACTTTTAGGAAGTTCATCTCTTTCCAGTGAAGGAAAACTCTTCATGACAGATGGACAAATATTCCCTTGGGAGTATAGGATTTTCCAAGGGTCTCCTCTGTCAAACTGTCTTTTATTTGGCCTGTTTGGCACATAGTTATGTACTAGAAAGCAAGAATAAGCCAAAAATGATATTCTCAGCCCCCACCTTTGTGAATTTAATTCATAATTGGAAATTTAGGGAAAAGAAGGTAGGGAAACATTATAAGGAAACATGAAAATATATAAATGAATTTTCAGTTCTAGTAAATGGCAAAGTAGATATTTAATGAAAACCTTCCCAGTAAGAACATCTAAGTGCTAGATGAAATGTTTTAAAACTTGCTTTTTAAAGTATAGCTGAACTATTAGTAAAATAAAGGAATTTGTAGAAGGAGCAAAATTATTGAGAATGTGAGATCATGAACTCTGGGGCCAGCATTTGTCTTGATTGGTATCTGCTAGTGGTCTAAAGCTTGGGTTTTAATAAGAGTAAGGCATAAAAGACTATGGCCTAGAAATTTGGGTTAGAGATCTTGCCTCATAAAATTAGAGGCCCTGAAGAGCAGCATTTTTAGTTAATTGGAAAGCATGCCACCAAGGAAGGCTATGGTGTATTTGCCTATCTTGGTCCTGATTCTGAGTAGAATGTTGGGACGGAGTTCTTCCTTGAGAAGTCCTAAACACAAGCAACTATTTATGTGGATTTGGGGTCAGAATTCATACTGTGTGGCAAAAATTACCTCCAGCTTAGTTTAAAATGGTCTTAGGTTTAGTTTGCACATACACCTGGAAGAAATAACACAGATCCTCTTTAGAAAAGATTATCTTTGGCACAGATGTCAAAGAGTTACATGTGAACTCATAATTAAAAGTAAGTAAATAGTTAAAATAATGAAAAGGTACTGTGTGCATCTTTTAGAATGGTTACAATTCAGAGTGCTAACAGCACTAAATGCTGGCAGGGATGTGGAAAAATCAATATCATATGAGGTAACAAGCCATCATCATAGAGAATCCCCATAAACTTCTGCCTATCCAGATGTATGAAGTCTGCATCAATTGTAGTTATCATTCATAGAATGTGATTTAATGAGTTAGAGGCAATATAAAAAGGAATGTTACAGAGGATCTTTAAGAATTAATGAAAGATAATAATCCTAGGATTAAAGACTCCCTATAATTCCCAAGAAAGAAATCTAAAAATATCTTAATAGTCATATTTGACAAGAAGGAAGACTGAAAAGTAATGAATGAAACTTTTAACTTAGAAAAAAATAATAGAATAATCCCAAAGTAGACAGAAGCAAACAAATAATGTAAGAAAATAAGTTAAATAGAAAATAGACACAATTGAGAGTTATCAGGAAAGACAATATTAGTTCAAAAAGGCTAATAACATTATCAAGACTTTATCAAACTTAAGGGGAAAAAAGAAATAAGCATTAAGAATGAAAGAGGGACAAAACTGAAAATGCAAGCAGGTGCTTAAAAGAATGTTATAAACTACTTTAACCCTAATTGATAAATTAGGTGAAATGAACAAATTCTCAAAAGGTATTACTTCCTAAAGTTGACTCAGTAATAGAAAATGTACTGATTTTTAATAATTTTTAAATTAATATAATTAGTAATATAGATTACCTTTGTAAAGAATAGGAAACCTTGATGGGATTACAAATAAATTTTAGCAAATATTTAAGGGAAAACATAATTCCAGTCTCACATTAATGCTGTATTTTATTCTAAAAAGCAATTCACCCTCACTACACACATATTCTGTCATCTCTGAAATTGGATTGGATCTCTAATTGATGGTGTTTTACAGTCTCTGTTGGTCATTGTTATTATTAAGCACTTTCTATATTTTATGACTTCTCTGAAGTCAGAAAGATAGCCAGTGGGGAATGACATCTTAAAATTAATGAAATAGAAAAAGAACATTCCAAAAATGAGGCTTGCAAATAAGAAGCCAAAGACATTACAAGAAAGAAAGATTATATTATTGCCAGAAAATCTAGATGTAGAAAACCTGAACAAATTATTACCAAATGGAATGTAGCAAGATAAACGAGCATATCCATATTGAGACTATTCCAGGAATTCAAAGTTGGGTTTAATAGTAGAAAATCTATGATTTTCACTTAAGACTTTAACAAATTAAAGAAGAAAACTATGTCATCCAACTAGTAAAGAAAACATATCTAAAAATTTAACATTCATTCATGATTAAAAAAAAACCTCTTAGCACACTTGACAGGTGTCATGGCGCATGTTTGTAATGCCAACTGCTTGGGAGGCTGACACAGGAGGATCACAGGTTCGAGGTCAGAGGCAGCCTATGTAACTTAGACCCTGGCCTAGTATGTACAAGGCCCTAGGTTCAACTCCCAGTATTGCAAAATTAATTAATTAAATAATTAAAACAAACTCTTGGGAAGTAAAGAATAGAGAACTTTTTTAACCTTGTGAAGTTAGAATCAGGAACAAGAAAAAAATTCATGCTATCTATACTTTTGCAACATTGAACTTGAAATTTAGCCAGTGAACAGGGTAAGAAAATAGAAGTAAAGGAGGAAGCACTTTTTTTTGCAGCCAGTATAATTGTTTATACAGATCCCCATTTGACAGAAAAAAATACTAAAATTGTGACAATATGGCATAATAATATAACACACTGTAGATGTGTTTACTATAGGTTTGTATACCAGTAACAAATTGCTAGAAAATGCAATTTAAAAGCTACTACTTAAAGTAACAGAAAAAAAGACATACTCAATCTAGTAAGAGACATGAAGTATCTTTCTATAGGAAAGCCCAACACTAAAATTATATACTCTAAATAAGTAGAGAGACCATGTTTCTGATAGGAAAATTTAATATTTGGATGTCACTTCTCAAACTGATTTTATAGATTCAATACATTTTGAATCCCAGTGTCAGTAGAATTTTTTCAAGGCCCCTGATAAGGTCATCCTTAATTCTCTAGGGAGAGCAAAAGGCACAAAAGAGTCAAACACTCCTGAAGAAGCAAAACGAGGCAGGGGCTGGGGTAGACACTTTGTTTATCAATGATTTAGTATATAAGACAGCAAGTACTGGTGATGAAACAAAGAAACTGATGAACATAATAGACTTGGCCCCAAGTATATGCGGAAACTCAAAATATGACATTAATTACTTAGTAAATGGTTTGAGGAAATCTATTTATCCATATGAGAAAGATAAATGAAAATAAGTCCCTCCCTCCCACTGTACACAAAATCAATTGCAGGTGGATTGTGAGAACTAAAACTTTAACTTATAAAATATAGGAATATGTATGTAACCTTGAAGAAAGGATTTTTTTAACAATGTAAAAATAAAATAAATATAGGAAGGAAGGAAGGAAGGAAGGAAGGACAGACAGAAGTAAGGAAGGACGGACGGACGGACTTACTCCAGTGGGCTAACCCAAAAGACCAAAGTCCACCAGAAAGATGTCCAAGGGCTAGGGGTTTAGCTCTGTTGGTAGAATAGTTGCTTAGCATCCACTGAGGCCCTGAGTTTGATCCCCAGAGAGAGAGAGAGAGAGAGAGAGAGAGAGAGAGAGAGAGAGAGACATTTACTCTAATATAAAATAATAGAAACTCATTTGCCACACATGGTAAAGCATGTATTGGTAGAACCATTCTTTTGGAAAACAGTTTATCTTTAGATAGGAAAGTTAGGGATGAACACACCCTGATCTGAGCCCTAGCAAGACTCATACACATGTGTTATAGCAGAATAGTTTCTAAGTGGGAAAAACCAACATGGTCATCTTGAGTATAATAGATAAATATTATAAAATACTCATACAATAGAATGGCCGACAGTGGTGCCACCCTAGCATCCCATCCCATCAGATCTCAGGAGCTAAGCAGTCGACCTGGTTAGTACTTGGATGGGAGACCGCCTGGGAATACCAGGTGCTGTAGGCTTGGGAGAAGGACCTGGCAACCCACTACCCAAAACAATCA
Organism: Pedetes capensis; assembly: GCA_007922755.1. Classification (NCBI taxonomy): domain Eukaryota; kingdom Metazoa; phylum Chordata; class Mammalia; order Rodentia; family Pedetidae; genus Pedetes; species Pedetes capensis. The sequence continues at coordinate 121,958 of VMDO01002712.1, read as the reverse complement.
GCGATTGAGAACACTATGAATGGCAGAGAAGTTTAAAACAAGTAAGTCTAATCAGTGCATTATATAGGGATAAATACATGATAAAACAGTTGGATGAATACAAGTAATTTGAGATAATAGTTAATTCTAACTGGAAGGGAAGGAGATAGAATCACATGCACATGGGCACCTTTGAAGGTACTTACAATACATTTTTCTTAAGTTGGTGGTAAGTACATAGGTTTTCATTTTTTGTTAATATTGTTTATAGTGTACATGTGTTATATACTTGCGTATATTTAGAATATGTTTTTTTCACCATTTTTAAAGGTATAGTCTGGACTTGAATGTGCTCCCTGTGGGGCTTTCCTATTTCTATAACCAGATGAGAAAAATAAGTACACTATTATGAATTTTTCATTAAGTTCCTTCATTTCAAAGGACTATCGTTTATGAGGAGATTATGGTCTTCTCAGTGTATGGTATTTAATGTCCTTTTGTGAATTAGTCAAGTTTGGAAATTATAGAGTTTAAAAAATGTCTTATCAAAATGAAAACGCTGGTAGCAGTGCCATAGTTTTTAGGAGAAATTGTTCTGATCTACAAAATTCAAAATCTAGGAACTACAGGTTTATGTTAGTATGTGAGGGGAGTGTGGGTACAGAGGAAAGATGAGAAAATCCTTGTATTTTGGGTCAAGTAATGGTATGAAGTTAGTTCAATATGTGATTACAATTTTGCGACCAAAAGAACTTCTTAAGGATCCTGTTAAGCTCATCATTAGGAAATTTCTGAAATGTGGCATCCAGAAATTTATGTCCAACTCCAAAGCTCGTAAGGTTGCATAGAGTCTGTGGTTGTTGTTGTTAGGTGTCATGGAGTAGGGTCCAACAAATACCAACCCTGTGTACAACTGAAGGGAACACTTGTTGCTGTTTTTGTTGTTGTTCTTAGGTACCCTTAAGTCAGGTCCAACTCATAGCAACCCTCATTGGGTTTGCGATGGCTGATTGTTTTGGGGATTGTTTTGGGAGAGAGAAGACCTGGTATGTCTTCTCCCATTTTTGCAGTGCTAGGGATTGAACCCAGAGTCTTAGAGAGTACAGTGCAGTGCCCTCCCAGCTGAGCTAACCCCCAACTTATGGTAGGTAAGTAAAAAGATACAAAACATTGGCACTAATATAGAAACATCAACTGAGAAAGGGAATGGATAGGTCAAAAGGGAATGGATAGGTCAAAAGGGAATGGATAAGGTCAATAGGTCCTTGCCGTCCTAACATAATCAAAAGTATCTTATAACTTGGTTTCCATACTTGGATAGAAGGACTACAAGACTCTAGTTTTCTTTAGAGCATTTGAATGGGTACCATGAAGAATGTAATTTTCTTTATCTGATATGTTTCGAGAATTTAGTAATATAGAAGAAATAGTATCTGGAAAGAGTAGTAGGTTTTGTTTTGCGTTTGTTTTGTTTTGTTTTCCTTGTATGATATTTGCACAGATTTAAGTTCCCAGTGATAGAATCCTTGAAACAGGTGTTTTTAAGTCTGGAGTTGAATTCCTGATTTACAAACTGTCCTTATGTGAAAATGAGGATCCCGTTGGATGGCTCTCTCCTTTACCTCTCCCCTTCCTTCACTATGGTTGAGATGTTGCTCACTGTCTCCCTTCTCAGCACATACTCTTTTGCTGCCTAGAATGATCTTTACATTTTTAATTTTCTTCAGCTTTATTTGGGTGTAAGTGGCAAATAGATATTGTACATGTGTCTTATATAACTTGGTGTTTTGATACATGTATACATTGGGAAGTTGTTATCACAGTCAAGCTACTTAACATTTCCATCATCAAATAATCATTCAATTTAATTTAATTTGAGTTGGATTTTGTATATGGTGTGAAGTAACAGTGCAGTTTCAGTCTTTGGCATGTGACTATCCAGTTTTCCCACCACCATTTATTAAAGAGACTATCCTTTCCCTTTTTTATGTTGTTGGTGTCCTTAATAAAGGTCAGCTGACCATAAGTGTATGCATTTATCTCTGAGTTCTATATTCTGTTCCATGTAGTCTGTCTTCATGTTAGTACCATACTGTTTTGATTACTGTAGGTTTTTTATTTGGTTGAGAAGGCTGGCCTCTAACTTGAGATCTTCCCCCCTTAGCCTGCCATGTGCTGAGATTGTAGGTATGCACCAGCATGCCTACCTCATAATACATTTTGAAATAATGAAGTGTGATTCCTTACCATTGTTCTTTATTATTCTTGTTCAAGATTGCTTTGGCTATTCTGGATCTTTGTGATTCCATATACATTTTTTATCATTGTTTTCTTATATTTCTTTAAAGAATACCACTGGGATTTTGATAGAGAATTTGTAGATTCTTTGGATAATATGGATATTTTAACAAAATTCTTCTTGATCCATAAAAATGGGATATCTTCCCATTTTTAAATGTCTTTAATTTTCTTCATCAATAGAATTTTTAGTACACAAAATTTTCACATCTTTATTCTTTTTATTGCTGCTATAAATGGAGTTGTTTTTCTGATTTTCTTTTTGGACAGTTCATTATGTATAGAAACACCACAGATTTTTGTATTTTGCAACTTCACTGAATTTATTAGTTCTAACAGTTTCTTTTATTATTATGGTTAATGCATCTTTAGGTTTTTCTACATATATGATCATGCTATTCCCCAGAAGTAATTATACTTCTTTCTTTCCGATTTGGATGCTTTTTGTTTCACTTTTGTGTTCAATTGTTTTTGCTAAGACTTCCAGGACTGTTGAATTTGATTGGTAAGAAAGACTTGTCTTGTACTAGATATTAGAGAAAATATTTCCAGATTTCTTATTTGTTTATTTTGTAGCATTTATTTATGATGTTACCAGTGGTAATGTCATGTATGGTCTTTGGTTGAGATAAATTTCATGTATCCCCATTTTGATTTAAGTCCAAACTCTTTTCTACAGTGATCTACCTTTTTATATTCTCAGTGGTATTAAATAAGTGATCTAATCCATTTACATTATTGCCAGCCTTTGGCATTACTGCTATTATTATTATTATTATTGGTAATCTTGTAGATTTTTTTGTATCTTCCCCCTTTTTTCCCCACCATACTAATAAAGTTGTACTGTTTACCTTAAGTTTGGCCTCTCCCCTCCTCATCCCTCCTCATTGACCCTCCTCCCACTCCCATCTTCTCCTATCCTCAATTCCCTCTGATAGATCCCTCCTTCCTTCTTTCCACTCTTTAAATTGTCCCTTCTATGCTAAGTTTAATTGAGCTTTTTATTATGTTTTAATTTATGTGTAGGATTTTTTCCTTCCTTTAAGTTTGATTGAACTCCCACATGAGCGAGAACACATGGTATTTCTCTTTGGGGGCTTGTGTTCATTCATTTAAGGTAATGATCTCCAGTTCCATCCATTTTGCTGCAAATTATATTTCATTTTTTTAAATTGCTGAGTAGTATTCCATTGTGTATATGTACCATAATGTTTTCATCCATTCTTCCATGGTGGGCACTTTGGTTGGTTCCATATCCTTGCTATTGTGAAAAGTGCTGCAATTTATCTGATTTACTCCGTTGTCAAAAATCAGGTGGCTATAGATGTGTTAGTATATCTTTGGGTCCTCTATTCTGTTCCACTGGTCTTCCAGCCTATTTTTTTGCCAGTACCAAGCTATTTTTGCTACTACAGCCCTGGAGTATAGTTTAAAGTCAGGGATTGTGATCCCACCTGCACTAGTTTTACAGCTTATGAGTGTTTTGGATATACGTGGTCTTTTGTATTTTCATATGAATTCAGTATGAATTTTTGGATCATTTTTTCTATTTCTGTAAAGTCTGCCAGTGGAATTTTAATGAAAATTACATTAATTCTATAGATTTCTTTTGGTAGGATAGCCATTATTACAATATTGATTCTCCTAGTCCATGAACAGGGGTGGTCCTTCCACCTTTTAGTATCCTCTGCAATTCCTTTCTTTAATGTTTTGAAATTTTCCTTGTAGAGATCTGCAGGATCTTTGGTTACATTGATCCCAAGGTATTTAAGTTTCTGGTGGGCTATTGCAAAAGGGATTGTATCTTTAATTTCCTTCTCTCCCCGCTCACAGTTGGTGTAAAGGAAGACGGCTGATTTTTGAGTGTTTATTTTGTATCCTGCCACTTTGCTGAAGGAGTTAATTAGGTCTAAAAGTTTTCTAGAGGAGATTTTGGGGTCCTTTAGGTAAAGTATCGTGTCATCTGCAAATAAGGATAATTTAACCTCTTCTTTGCCTATCGTATCTTTTTGATTTCTTTCTCTAGTCTAATTTCCCTAGCTAGGACTTCAGTCACAATGTTAAATAAGATAGGAGAGAGTGGACATCCTTGTTTTGTTCCAGATCTTAGAGGAAATGGTTTCAATTTTTCTCCATTTAATACGATATTGGCTATAGGTCTGTTATAAATGGCCTTTATGATGTTAAGGCATTTTCCTATTATGGCTATCTTCTCCAGGGTTTTTATCATGAAAAGGTGTTGTACTTTGTCAAAGGCCTTCTCAGCACATCGATTGAGATGATTCAGTGGTTTTTGCTTGCAAGCCTCTTGATATGTTGAATTACATTAATTGATTTTTGTATGTTGAACCCGCCTTGTGTCCGTGGAATAAATCCCACTTGTTCATGGTGAAAAATCTTTTTAATATGTTGATGAATTCAGTTTGCCAGGATTTTGTTAAGGATTTTTGCATCTATGTTCATAGGGGAAATGGGTCTATAATTTTCTATCTTAGATATGTCCTTTCTTGGTTTAGGTATCAAGGTGATGGTAGCTTCATAGAATGAGTTTGGAAGTGTTCCCTCCTTTTCTACTTTTTGAAATAATTTGAGGAAAACTGGTATTAATTCTTCTTTGAAAGTTTGGTAAAATTCTGCTGTGAACCTATCAGGTCCTGGGCTCTTCTTTGTTGGGAGACTTTTTATTACCTTTTCTAGTGCAGCATATATAATAGGTTTGTTTTTAGATCACTTATGTCCTCTGGGGTTAATTTTGGTAAATCATGTGTGTTAATAAATTTGTCCATTTCTTCTGTATTTTTATATTTTGTGGAATACAATTTCCCAAGGATTCGCTGATGATTTTCTGTATTTCATTAGAATCGGTGGTTATGATCCTTTTTTCATCTCTAATTTTCACAATTTTGGCCTTTTCTTTTTTCTTTTTGATGAGATTGGCCAGGGGATTGGCTATTTTATTAATCTTCTAAAAGACCCAGTCTTTTTTTTAATCTTTTTTAATCTTCTAAAAGACCCAGTCTCATTAATCTTTGAATTATATTGTTAGATTATACTTGAGATATCTCTGCCTTGATCTTGCCTTCTGTCTGAGTGCTCCTTTTGGGATTGATTTGTTGTTGGCTTTCTAGTGTCTTGAGATGTGTCATGAGGTTGTTTATTTGGCTCATCCTACCTTATTGGTGAAAGCACTGAATGGTATGAACTTCCCTCTTACAACTGCCTTTGCTGTAGCCCATATGTTTTGGTAGGATGTGTTTTCATCTTCATTTGATTGCAGGAATTTTTTAATTTTCATTTTAATTTCTTCAATAACCCATTCATCATTCAGCAGTGTATTATTTCATCTCCATGACTTTGTAAAATTTCTGGTGTCTTTCTTGTTTTTGAGTTCTAATTTTATTTCATTGCAGTCTGATAAGGTACAGGGGATGATTTCTACTTTTTTGTATTTATTGAGGCTATTTTTGTATACTAAAATGTGATCTATCTTGGAGAAAGTTCCATGTGATGCTGAGAAGAATGTGTATTCCTCATCAGACGGATGGAATATTCTGTAGATATCTGTGAGTTCCAGTTGGTCTAAGGTGCAGATTAAGCTTGTCATTTCTTTTTGTTTTGATGACCTTTGTCTTAGCAAAAGTGGGGTATTGAAGTCTCCCATAGTTATTGTGTGTAGACCAATATAATCCTTTATTTCTCACAAAGTTTGTTTTGTGAAGCAGGACACCCCTATATTTGGAGAATATATATTAGGTAACATTACTGGTTCCTGGTTGATTGTTCCTTTTAGTAATATGTACTGTCCTTTATCTCTTCTAATTCATTTTGGATTGGAGATTAATCTATCTGAAATTAGTATTACAACTCCTGCTTTCTCCACCACCTCCCCGCCCCCTGCTTGGTATATTGTTTTCCAGCTCTTAATTCTCAACCTATTACCATCTTTGTGGGTTAGGTAAGTCTCTTGAATAGCATATAGCATCCAGTTGGCCAGTCTATGTCTCTTAATTGGTGAGTTAAAACCATTTACATTAAGAGTAATTATTGAGAAGTATCCAGTCAGTACTTGTTACTGATTTTTGACTGTTTATCTTATTTCTTTCTTGATTTTCTCTCATGTTAATTGTTCATTTCTTTGATCTACATAAGGTTGTCTTACCTCCCCTGTATGTGATAGTTGATTGAGGATCCTCTGTAATGCTGGTTTGGTGGTTGCAAATTGTTTGAATGTGGCAGTCTTATAGAATGTCTTACACTCCTCATCTATTTTAAAAGGTAACTTTGCTGGGTAATGTATTCTTGGTTGGAAGTTGTTCTTTTTCAGAACGTGGATGATATGTGTCCAGGCCTTTCTAGCTTTTAATGTTGATGTGGAGAAGTCTACAGTTACTTTGATGGGTTTTCCCTTAAATGTTGTTGTTGTTGTTGTTGTTAGGTGCTGTCGAGTCAGTATCCGACTCATAGCGACCCTCTGTACAACAGGGAAACACTATTGTCAGTGTTTCTCTGCTGTTCATAGGGTTTTTAATGGCAGATTGATTTTTGGGAGGGGGTTGCCAGGTCCTTCTCCCAAGCCTACAGCTTCTGGTGTTCCCAGGTGGTCTCCCATCCAGGTACTAACCAGGCCCGACCCTGCTTAGCTTCCGAGATCTGATGGGATCGGATGCCACAGGGCTACAGCTGCAGATAACAGGGGAAACACTATTATCAGTGCTTCTCTGCTGTTCATAGGGTTTTCAATGGCAGATTGATTTTTGGGAGGGGGTTGCCAGGTCCTTCTCCCAAGCCTACAGCTTCTGGTGTTCCCAGGCGGTCTCCCATCCAGGTACTAACCAGGCCCGACCCCGCTTAGCTTCTGAGATCTGACGGGATCGGATGCCACAGGGCTACGGCTGCAGCCACTTTAAATGTTAGTTGAGGTTTTTCCATAGCTGCTTTCAAAACTTTTTCTGCTGTACAACATAAGCATTCGTACAGTAATGTGTCATGGGGAAGATCTGTTTTGGTCTATCCTGGGTGGGGTTCTGAATGATTCAGTTGTGTAAGGATCCAGATCTTTGATTAGCTCTGGAAAATTTTCACTCAGGATACTGTGGAATAAATTTCCTAATTTTCTTGTGTTACTTTGTTCTCCTTCAGGGGCTCCCTGAATTCTTAAATTTTGATTTGTAATTTCGTCTGAAACCCCTTGGAGATATAGCTGATATTCCTTCATCATTTTCTCCAACTTAGCTTGTGTGTAGTTAATATCTTGTATTCCTTCCTCCAAGTCTGATATTCTCTGTTCAGCCTCATCCAGTCTTGATGTTGAGAATTCTATTGAAGTATTTATTTCATTCAGCTTGCCTTACATCTCAAAGATTGTACCTTGGTTTTTACTGACCATTTCTAGCTGCAAGGAGAGTACAGACTCCAGATGAGATACCGTCTTCTCCAGGATTTCAAGGGTGTTAGCTTTGGTGGTGTTAGCTTTGATATCTCTTAGCATATTAATAATCAAGACTCTGAATTCTGATTCTGACATCTCTAGAAATCGGGATTGTTTGGTATGGTCTATTGAGAGGCTTTCGTCTGTGGGATCTTTGCATCCAGCATGTCCTTTCATATTTCCTGTATTATTTTGATGAGGCTTGCCCATTGTTTGTTCTGGTAGTTGGGTTCCACCTCCCCCAAACGAGAAGATTCTCCCTCTGACATTCTTTTGAGATTGGGTGATAAAGATATTCTGGCACTTTTCTCTCACTATCCTGCTCCACTCTCACATTGAAAGCTGGCAGGTCTGGGGGGAGAGGTTTCTGCCCAGCATCCCTCCAGTGAGGGATGATGGTGGAAAGTCCACACTGGTCTCTCGGACTAGCCTGGGTTTCAGAATGCTCTCAGCGACCTACCCTATGGGGTACTGTGCCTGTGCCACACTAGCAGAGAGGTGGCTTATGCCCCACTGCCCCACTAAAACCCCTAGCTCCCCCCGCAGGTCTCCGGAGCCGAGATCTCAGTTCAGAGAGCGCAGCCCAAACAGCAACAGTGGATGATGGCAAGCCAGATCTCAATACCCGACTCACTATCCTATTGTGTGACTCAAGCCCTGCCACACTCACTGGAGGATCCCCCGCTACAGTCGGCAGGATGATGTGCTATCCCCAGTGCATCTGGGGCCTGCGTTCCTGTGTGGGACCGCTGCCATCTCACTGTCTTGTTGCAAACTGCGCAGCTAGGACCTCCATGTTGGGAGAATGGCAGCTGTGCTGGTGCACCTGCTGGACTCCGTGTCTGTGCGCCCCCTGTCCTTTCATGTGTCTGGGGCCCTGTTTCAGTCACTCTGCAGAGGGCAGGATGATATTTTGCTACCCCCAGTGAATCTAGGGCCTGCACTCCCATGTGGGACTTTTGCAACCCCACTCTCCCATCATGAACTGTGTGGCTAGGACCTCCCCTGCGGGGTAATGGCGGCTGCACTGGCGCGCCTGCCATACTCAGGGTCTGGGCACCCCCTGCCCTTTCATGCATCTGGAGCCCTGCCTCATTCACTTGCCAATCCCACTCTTCAGTGGGCGGAATGATATGCTACCCCTAGTGAATCTGGAGTCTGTGTTCCATGGTGGGTTAATGGCAGCTGTTCTGACCATTTGCTTGGAGCCTGGGTGCCCTCTATCCTATCCTGTTGTCTGGAGCTCTGCTGCACTCACTTGTTGCTCCCATGCTGCAGGGGGTGGTATGATATCATGTCACCCCCAGAGGGCCTGTGGCCCGTGCTCCAGTGTTAGATCCCCACCCAACCGCTCTACTATCGCAAGCCAAATGGCCAGGGCCTCCATGGCAGGGAGGATGCTGGACACACAGCTGCCACTACACGTGGTATCTGAAGTTCACTCACCAGTTGTTCTTCGTGGGAAGTGCTACCTGTGCCTTATGGTGGGACGTTTGCAGGCTGCCAGAGCTACAGTCCTCTTGGGATCTGAACTCCAGATGCCTTCGTGAAATTTTCCCCTGGGGTGTATGTTGTATGCTGTAACTCCATGGTAGGGTGCTTGCCCAGTATGTTCAAGGCCCTAAGTTTGATCCCCAACACCACACACAAAAAAAGAAAGACTAAATCTTCCTTTGAGTTTCTTTTGACCTAATGGTTCAAGAGTACGTGTTTAGTTTACAAATATTTGTGTTTTTTTTCTGTTATCTTACTATTACTGATTTCTGGTTTCATTCCTTTGTGGTCAGAAAATATACTTGACATGGTTTTGATCTTAAATTTGTTAAGACTTTTCTCTTATTGTTACCTAATATGTGATCTGTCCTGGAAAATGTTCTTTGTGCACTTGGGAAGAATATATTTTCTAATGTGGGGCTAAAAATTCTATATGTATTGGCTAGGCCCATTTTGTCTATAGTATTATTTAGTTCTAATTCCTTTTGATTTTCTGTCTGGATGATCTGTCCTTTGTAGAGAGTGAAGAATTAAAGCTTATGAATATTATCATACTGCTATTTTTCCCTTTTGATCCATTGTTGTTGGCTTTATATATTTAGATGCTTTGATGTTGGATGCATAGATACTAATAATTGTTCTTTCTTCCTGTTGAGTTAACTATTCTTGTCATTACATAATGACTTTCTTTGTGCCTTGGGCTAGTTTTGGACTTAAACTGCTATAAGTATATCCAGCCCTGTTCTTTCTCAGTTATTATTTGCATGGATTATCTTTCTCTCCTCCTTTACTTTAAGCCTATGTGTGCTTGTAAATCTAAATTGAATTTCTTATAGGCAGCATAACATTTGGTCTTGTTTTTATCATCTAGCCACTTTATTTCTTTTAAGGAGTTGATTCTACTTACCTTTAAAGTAATTATTGATAGATAAAGACTTGCTCTTGCCATTTAAAACAATTGACTTCTCTGTGTTTTGTAGTTCTCATGTTCCTCTCCTCTTTTTGTGGTTTGGTGATTTTTTGAAGTGGTGTGATTTGAATCTTTTATATTTTGTATATCTGTTGTACTTATTGTTGTGATTATTGTTGGGTTTACATTAAACATGCTTTTCTTGTTAAGTGCCCTTGAGTAGAGTTTGACTCATATTGATCCTATGTACAATAGAATGAAACATTACCTGACACTTTGCCATCCCCAGCACTATGTCAGTGTTTCTCTGCTATGCATAGGGTTTTTGATAGCTGATTGACTCAGGATACTGGTGATAGAAGTGATTTATATGTCAGCATTATACTATTATAATATTCTGTATTTGTTTTTTATGTTTGGCATTCAGATTGATACTTGTACTTTCACGTTATTATTCAATAATATATATATATATTTTTTTTTAATTTTTTTGTGGTACTGGGGTTTGAACCCAGGGCCTCGCACTTGCATGCTTTGCAAGTGTTGGACCACCGAGCTGCACCCTCAGCCCATTTTTTTACTTTTTGAGACAGGGTCTTGCTAAATTACACAGACTGCCTCTGGTCTCGAACTTGCGATCCTCCTGCTTCCACCTCCCGAGTCGCTGGGATTACAGGCGTGTGCTACCATGCCCGGCTCAATATTTTATTTTAATTCAAAGAACTCCCTAGCATTTCTTGTAAGACAGGGTCTACTAGTGAGGAGCTCCCATTTTTTTGTTTTTCCGGGAAACTTTATTGTTGCTTCATTCTTAAAGCATAATTTTGCTGTGTTAAGTATTTTTGGTTGGCAGCTTTTTCTTTCAGTATTTTGAATATAACATTCTACTCTCTTCTGGCCTATAAGTTTCTCCTGAGAGATACAGTGTTACAGGTACTCCTTTGTATGTGCAAGTTTCTTTTTCTTGCAGCTTTCAAATTTCTTTTTATGTGTCTTTGACTTTTGATAACTTAATTATAAAGTGTCTCAATGAAGATCTCTTTACATCTAATCTATTTAGGGTTCTTAGGACTTCATAGATGTGGATGTTTATTTCCTTCTTGAGATTGGAATGTTTTCTGTCATTATTTCTTTTTTAAAAAAAAAAAAACTTTCTCCAATTTCTCTTTTTCTGCTCCTTCTGAGCCTCCAACAAGTTGTATATTGGTTTGCCTGACGTCTCTCTCTGAGTCCTCTATGCTTTCTTCATGCTTTTTCATTCTTTTGTTGCTTTTCCTTCTCTGTCTAGTTTCAAGTAACCTGTTTATGAGTTCACTGATTCATTATTTTGCATGATTAAGTCTATTGAAGCCCTGTATTGAATTTCTCATTTGAGTTATTTTATTCTTAAGCTCCAAAGTTCTTTTGTATCATTTTAATTTATTCTGTGTCTTTTTGAAACATATTGTTTTATTCAAGTATTATTTTCCATATTTTGTTAGTTTGTCTATGTTCTCTTATAGCTTATTGAGCTTTGTTCAGATAATCATTTTGAAATACTTACTTTTTAAAAATCAGTTGTTGTAGCTTGGTTTGTTTCCTTGCATGATGTTGTCTTTCCCTGAGTCTTCGTGATTCATGTATAATTGTACTGGTGTCTTCACTGAAGGAAAAAAATACCTTCTGCAGTCTTCACAAATTGGATTTGCCAGTCAAAGACCTCCTGCCATTTTCCTAAACCTATTAGACTGTGTCTGACAGTGTGCTCAAGTCAGGCTAGAGTCAGGTTATGTAGCTGTTGCTGAGTCTATGTTTTGTAGACCTATTCCATGGCTCACAGGTGACCATAGTTCCTGTTTGTTTCCTGGGTGGACAGGAATGCCTTGTGAACCATGACTAATCCAGACTGGACAATGTCACAGAGCTGCTTCTGGAGTTATAGGTGGGTCTTCAGATGGTAGGCCTATTTCCAGAGGTATGCATGGGTTTAGTTACCTATAAATCCCCAGGTAGGTCACTGGACAGTCAGGATTACTGGGACTGTGAGAGGGACTAGAGCTGGGTCACAGAGCTGTGTAAGAATCTACATTTGATCCAAAGTCATTAGGCCTGTTACCAGTGGTGCTAGGGGGCGTGGTTCCTACCAGATCAGTCCTTGGGAAGATGGAATTGTCTTTGAGTTCCATCCCACATCAACAAAAAAACAAGACAAAAAACCCAGTGTGATGCTGGCATCTATCTATGCCTGGATTTTTTAAGTTTGACTCTTGCTTATTTATTGTATGACCTTGAGAGTTTAATAGCAGTATTGTGGTTTGGTTATAAAATGGCCCCAAAGGCTCGTGTATTGAAAGCTTGGTCCCTAGCTGGTGTTGCTTTTGAGAGGTAATTGAATCATGAGGGTTCTAACTTCATCAGTGGATGTAATCCTCTAATGAATTCCTAGCTGCTGAATATACTATTAGAAGGTTGGACCTGGTTAGAGCATGTAGAACACTCTGGGTGTGCCTTTGAAGGGCATATCCTGTCACAGGACCCTTCCTCTCTTTCTTTGCTTCCTGGAAGCCATGAAATGCACTGCCTGTGCAACATGCCCCTGTCACCATGATATTCTACCTCATCACAGGTCCATAGCAATGGAGCCAGCCCACCATGGACTGAAACCTCTGAAACTGTGAGCCAAAACAAATCTTTGCTCCTTTTAATTGTTTACATCAGGTATCTTGTCCCAGGGAGGAAAGGCTGACTAAAGCAAGTCTCCTGTGGAATAGATTAGGCAAGATCATTAGAGAGTTCTAGGAATCACAGGACTCATTATGGCTTGTGGTTAATTTACTGGATACCTGACAGGAATATGGTTAGGAGAGGTATTTTCTGCTTTTCAGTTCACAATGTCCTGTCAGGAAAAATTAAGCAGTAGAATACTTCATTGTATTGGATGTATCCTCAACTGATCCAAACATGTAGGCATAGAGAAAGAGAAGAAATGTCAGTATGCAGTCAGACAAGCCAAGGTCAGAGAAGAATTGGGGCAAATCTGACCAAAGAAATTTGTGTCAAAAAAGATGATTCAGGGGCATGGGAGTTTTTGGTGATAACAGCTCTTTTATTTTGGGTGTCCTATTCCTGTATCTCATGCATTCTTGATTTACTATCGCTTTTCAGTAGAGTATATATTTCTAGTGAAGCCTTTCTCAACTAGAGTCCTGTGACAGAAGTAAGCTGTAAAAGAAATTACTTAAGTGAATATTTCTTAATTCACCTTTCCCTTGTCATCGTTGTTAGGTGCCTGCGGGTCGGTATCCGACTCATAGCGACCCTCATAGGGTTTTCAATGGCTGAGTGCTTCGGGACTGCCTTGGGAGTGGATTGCCAGGCCTTTCTCCCATTTTTGCAGTGCTGGGAATTGAACTCGGGACCTCAGAGACTGCATTACAGCACTCTACCAACCTAAATCCCAGCCCCACCTTTCCCTACCCTCCCCAAAAAACATATGTGTATATAGCTGGAGACATTATAAATACATGTTGTTGTTGTTGTTAGGTGCTGTCGAGTTGGTATCCGACTCATAGCGACCCTCATAGGGTTTTCAATGGCTGACTGTTTCGGGATTGCCAGGCCCTTCTCCCATTTTTGTGGTGCTGGGAATTGAACTTGGGACCTCAGAGACTGCAGTGTAGCGCTCTACCAACTGAGCTAAATCCCAGCCCTATAAATACATAGGAGATAGTTAATTCATCTTACATGATGGATGTTGTATTAGTCAAGTGGTACATAACTGTGATAGCAGAAACAACCAAAGCAAACTTATGGAAAGAAATATTTACCAGCAACACACGGTCAGAGGTTCAGCCCATTATGGCGGGCAGTAGTGCCTGTGGCACAGAACCTCACATTTTGGCAATCAGGAAGCAAAGAGCACCTGGAACCAGGACTCCAGGTATAAACCTCCAAAGTCTTACCCCCAGGGAGCTGGTTTCACAAAGCTAGATCCCACCTCCCAGAGTTCTATAACCTCCCAGGACAGTGCCATTAGCTGGATACCCAGCATTCAAACACATAACCTTTGGGAGACATTTAGATCTAAACTATAACAGATGTCTTAGTTCATCAGGTGTAATTCTATTTTAGAATCCCAGGTAAGATGGAATGCTTTAGTGAAATCATTAAAAGCATACATGGAAAGTAAAAGTTTGAGACCTACAGGGTCTGAAAATATCGTTAGTTTATCCTAATGTATAATTGGTAATTAAGCTACATTGACAATTGCAAGTTAGAAGTCATTTCCTTTAAATTTTGAAGGTACTGCTTATTTTTGGCCTGCTTCCAGTATTATTTACCACACATGTCTGTCAGCTTGCCACGCTATGGTAGCTTGCATGTTGCTGTGATGTTGAAAACTACCCCACTGTCATTTTAGATACCAGCAGGTCCATCCATGGTGGACAGGTTTCAGCTGAATTTCCAGACTAAGACACACTATAGAGAACGACCCAGCAGCCCACTCCTGAAACAATTAGCCATTGACAACTCCAAGAATAGCAGAGAAACACTGTCATATATAGTGCAGGAAAATGAGCCCCCCAGACTGGAAGACATTCAAGAAATAAAAAGGGAAGAGTTGCCTCCTCCAAGTAGAGTCAATAGTAATGATGGGAATGGAGTAAAGCCCTTAGGACCTCCTTTTGCTAATATGGCATGACTCAAAATGAGAAAAACAGTGTCTGCAACATTGGGCTCAAACAAAATGATTGCATGCATGGCACAGTGATGGAGTAGTACTTCATTCTGTTGGACATGAGGTCACTATAAGTCGGATTCAACTCAGTGGCACCTAACAACATCCAGTATTATTGTTAATATCAGTAACCCATCTGACTCATGATCCAAGGGAACTTGGTGCTGTAAACTATGTGCAAATGGACTGTTTGGTATAAATTGGCTTGATATTCAATTCTTATCACTGCTGGTTTGTAATTTGACTTCCTTGGATCTACAAGACCATAACTACTTGTTCATATCAGGTTTTCAGTGTCAAATTTGTGTTGCTGATATATCCTCTTCTGGGTGAATACTTTTGGGATATATACCCATAGTCATTTATGTTCTTTAAAACATACTCCTTTTCTGTGACGTTGCTTGAATTTTAGGATGGAACACATTAGTTCATTATCTTCCTTTTGCCATTTTAACCTGGAACCTTTGTAGAGTTTACATGTATTATCTGATTTGATCCTCAAAACAATCCTATAATTACTATTAGCATTTTATAGACAAGAAAACTGAGATGTAGAGAAATTAAATAGATTGCTCTCATACATCCAGCTGGGCTAGGGTTTAGCTCAATTGGTAGAGTGCCACTCTGTGCTCTCTGAGGTCCTCGGTTTGATCCCCAGCACCAAAAAAATGGGAGAAGGACATGGCAATCTACTCCCAAAGCAATCCAGAAACAATCAGCATTGAAAACCCTATTAATAGCAGAGAAGCACTGACATAGTGCCCATGTGACACAGTGTCTGGGGAGTGTTTAGTTTTGTTGTATATAGGATCACTATAAGTCAGACCCGACTCAATGGCACCTAACAACATGTCAAAAGAGACACTGGACCTTGCCCTCAAACGTCGAGCAGCTAAAGCAAAAGGAAGACATGATGAAGTTAAAGAACTAAACAGAAGATTTCAGAAGGCAGCTCGAGAAGATAAAAACAAATATTACAATAACATGTGCAAGGAGCTGGAGGCAGAAAATCAAAAGGGAAGAACACGCTCTGTGTTTCTCAAGCTTAAGGAAGTGAAGAAAAAATTCAAACCTCGAGTGGCAGTAGTGAAAGATTCTACAGGGACAATATTAAATGATGCAGGAAACATCAAAAGAAGATGGGAAGAATACACAGAGTCATTATACAAGAAAGAATTGGTAGATGACCAACCATTCCAAGAGGTTGCATATGAAGAGGAACCAATGGTGTTGAAAGACGAAGTGGAAGCTGCCTTGAAGGAACTGGCAAAACACAAGGCTCCAGGAATTGATGGGATACCAATAGAGATGTTTCAACAAACAGATGCAGCACTGGAGGTGTTAACATGTTTATGCCAACAGATTTGGAAAACAGCTACTTGGCCAACTGACTGGAAGAGATCCATATCTCTTTGTGCCTATTCCCAAAAGAGGGGTCCAACTGAATGTGCAAACTATCGGACAATATCATTAATATCACACACCAGCAAAATTCTACTAAAGATCATTCAGAAGTGACTACAGCAGTATATAGACAAGGAATTATTGGAAAATCAAGGGGGATTCAGAAGAGGGTGGGGAACCAGGGACATCATTGCTGATGTCAGGTGGATATTAGCTGAAAGCAGAGAATATCAGAAAGATGTCTATCTATGTTTTATTGATTACACAAAAGCATTTGATTGTGTGGATCATAACGTTATGGATAACACTTCGGAAAATGGGAATACCAGAACACCTAATTGTGCTCATGAGAAATCTATACATGAACCAGGAGGCAGTACGAATAGAACAAGGAAACACTGAGTGATTTAAAGTTGAGAAAGGTGTGCATCAGGGCTTTATACTTTCACCCTATCTCTTCAATTTATACGCTGAGCAAATAATCCAAGAAGCTGGACTTTATGAGGAAGAATGTGGCATCAAGATTGGAGGAACACTCATTAACAACCTGCGTTATGCAGATGACACAACTCTGCTTGTTGAAAGTGAAGAAGATTTAAAACATTTACTGATGAAGATCAAAGATCATAGCCTTCAATATGGGTTACAACTAAACATCAACAAAACAAAAATCCTTACAACTGGGTCAGCACGCAACTTCACAATAAATGGACAAAAGATTGAGGTTGTCCAAGATTTTGCTTTGCTTGGCTCTATAATCAACATCCGTGGAAGCAGCGGTCAAGAAATCAAAAGACGCATTGCTCTAGGAAAAGCTGTGGCAAAAGATCTCTTTAGAGTATTGAAAAGCAAAGATGTCACATTGAAGACGAAGGTGCGTCTGACTCATGCCATGGTATTTTCAGTGGCATCATATGGCTGTGAAAGCTGGACATTGAACAAGAGAGACATAAAAAGAATTGATACTTTTGAATTGTGGTGCTGGAGATGTCTATTGAATATACCACGGACTGCCAAAAGATCCAACAAATCTGTCTTAGAAGAATTGCAACCAGAGTGCTCCTTGGAAGCAAGAATGGCCAAACTGCGTCTCACATATTTCGGACATGTAGTCAGGAGAGATCAATCCCTGGAGAAGGACATCATGTTTGGGAGAGTGGCAGGTCAATGCAAAAGAGGAAAACCCTCCACCAGATGGATTGACACAGTGTCTGCAACAATGGGCTTAAACATAAATAAGATCCTTTGCCTGGCACAGAATCGGGAAGTGTTTCGATCTGCTGTACACAGGGTCGCTATGAGTAGGACTCGACTGGACGGCACCTAACAACAACAACAAATGAGTCAGACCCGACTCAATGGCACCTAACAAGGACATCTAGCTAGGATAGAACTGTGAATTGAATCTAGACTGGTTGGTTGGTTGGTTGGTGTTTTTGAGGTAGAATATCACAATGTGCTCAAGGTTGTCCTGGAACTCACTATGTAGCCCAGGCTGCCTTTGAACTTGGGATCTTCCTGCCTCTGCCTCCTGAGTGCTGGGATTACACATGTGCACCACCACAACCAGCCACAGACAGTTTAATTTCAAATCCTGTTTGACCATTATAGGATAATGCCTTTTGTCATATTGTATTTTTATGCTTTCATAGGCAAGCATCATTATGTGAATTAATTATAATTGTTTCTCTCTGTTGTCTACAATTAATGATAATTTATATTTTATGATGTGGAGAAAAGCCAAATAAATCAAAAACTTAACACAAACCCTCAGACCACAAGCATGTTACCATTATAGGATTAACCATAAACTTATTTTTCACCTTAATTTTGAAGTACCTTTGCCCCCTACCAAAATATTTAATTGCACAGGAAATTGAGCATTTTTTAAAAATTACCCTTTCTAGTAATGCAAAACAATTTTAGATTGAATGGGATGATGTGTATGAATGGAGAACTTTGAAGTATATGTATAATCAGAAAGGAAACTGAATCTCATGGTAAAGTCCTTGTAAAAACAATCCACTAAGTAAATTATAACTGAATTTATTGTCCAGCTGAATGGGTGGATTTTCAGACTGAAAGTAGAAATTGTGGTCAGTAAAATAAATCTAACAGTTGACTAGAGCTTTTTAACTTCAGTTAAAGGTAGGGTAAGGGAAATAAATGGATTTTAATAAAATTAGAAAATAATTCTTTGGAATTGTAAGGATTAGGGATAAAGATATAGTATAATATAAGTTTAAAGTCATTCTAATTTAAGTCATCCTATTTTGGAAATACGAAATTATCTGTTAGATTTAATAATATGGGATTGTCCTAGTCACTTAGTTTTAACCATGGTAAAGAAAAGTATTTCCGTTTGTTACTGTGGTAATAAAGTTGGAGTGTTTTTTATAGGAGAATTTTAGTGGAAAAAATCCATTAGTAGATTATGTATTTTGAAAAATTTAAATATAAAGAGGAACTGTAGCAGCTTATCCTCTGTTTCCAAGGAACATGTATTAGAGCATACAGCATTATTATCGTTTTAATCTTCTGTGTTGATTGGTTTGCATTAACACTGTCTTAATGACTTATATATCCCTGCTAGAGGTAAAATTTACATGTTTATTCTCTGCCCTAGCTGTTGTAATCCATCAAAATTGTACTTGAAAGAATATCTTTCCTTATAAATTCTTAATCATGGCTGAGGAAAGCAGTGGATTAGATATATTATATCTAGAAGCTAAAGGAAAGATAAAAAGTATTATGTTAAGATCTATTTTTGAAGTAAGCAAAAGCTGGAAAGAAAAGAGTAGGAAGAAAAGGAAAGTGTGGCTGGATACTACAAAAACATAATAGATGTGATTAAAAAGACTTCCCTTTTTTTTGAGGAAAGAAGAGAAACCGAATTTTATTGCTTCATCCTGAATGGCTAAGTATTGATCTTGCTTTGTTTTTCTAAAGCAGCAATTCAGGGCATTACTCCTTTAATAAAAAGGTAAAACGTTAGTGGAATAGCCTTTTTAATCAGTTCATTTAGAAAAAATCTGCAGCATAGCTTTTAAGCCTTTCCTGTCTGTCTCTTTTTCTATCTGTTTATTGCTGATTTGACTGTCCCTAGTCCTCCTCTGCTATTAAATGTGTGTGTCCTTTGTTTGTGCTGGTGGATTTTGCTACATTTGGATGTGAGAGAAAAGCCTGTCTTTGCCATATTGGTCTAATTAGCTTTCTGGGTGAGCATATATATCAAATAGACCTTTTAAGTCATGAAAGAAGAGAGCTCACAACAACGTAGATTTTCTTCATGTACTGGGGTTTCGTCTGTTTTATTTCCTCCACGAATTGATGGCCGAAAGCTTGTCCGGAATGCTTCATTTGGAGGATACAATGAACTTTCTCCTTCCTTGGCAGGTTTGTTTGTTTAGTCTTCCATTCTTGCCTTAATTTCTTGGAGACTTTTCATTAAAATAAACTGGGCATTTTAACATTCTAAAGCTGTTTCATTTAAACAAAACAATTGTATACTAAAAGCTTAGATTTCAACAACTGCTTCTTCTATAGGGCTCCACTTTTCCATATTTTTTCTTATAGTGTCTTCAGCTAAAACTTGAGAACTAACGAGTCAGGAAAGTAGGAAACTTGAGTACATATAGCATAATTTTTTGCTTTAATTATAGAAGTAAATATTGTGATGCCTTGATAAAATTAAAGCCTTTCCGAATTTGAGATAAATGTAAAATTCTCTAAGTATTACACTGAAGTCTTAGAAAATTAAACCCAGATATTTAACATTGATATCTGGCCATTTTCTACAAAATAGTAACTGTAATTGATGTTTAGTATAGCTTTAACCTTACTACTTTATTATCATAATCGTCTAAGTTCCATCTAAAAAGTGAAGTTTTCTACCCAAGTATAATTTTTGAAATGCCTTACCTTTTTCTTGTTAGATGTATGTGTGATGAATTTTTACTAAGAAAATGTTATACTATTTTTAGGGTGATATTTATTAAATTAAACACTTGACAGCTAAGATTTAGGCATTAAATAGTCAATGAGATGTAGACAAAATGGATCTTTTATTATTTGATCTTTGATTATGTTTATTGTGGCAAATTCTTGGGGCTTTTTGTTTCTTTTGTTTTACATGTTTATAGGGTACAGAGCATAATTCAGTACATATACACAATGTGCAATAATCAAGCCAGGATAGTTAACAATTCCATCATCTCAAACATTTTTGAAATTTTTAAAAACACGTAATAATAATTGTATGTATTTTGAGGTATTGTATAATTTTTTTAAATTGTATAAAGTAGGCAAATTTTCATTATAGGATTTTTATACTATTGCATCCTGTACTTAGCACTTCTTCTCTCCCTCTATACCCCTACCTATTGCTCCCTTTCCTCTTCTCACTTGTGCTTTCTCCCTCCCCATCCCATTCATCCCCCTTCCAGAAGAGTCCCCTTGTATCTTGCAAAGGATATATGTTTTTAAATATAAATAATCTTTTATATCTTCAAATTTTGAAGCCAATACGTAAAATTATATCTACTCTGAATATTATAGTTTTCTTTTAATATTCAAATATTTTTTAGTACTCAGGGCAAAGAAAAATTCAAATCAGTGATTGCTTTAACCATTTATATCTTTTCTCTGATACTTACATTTGTTGAATTTGAATTAAATTTACTCTTTTCACAGTGTCCCTGTGTGAGTATTCATCCTGATAGATGGTACACACATTCTTCTGAGATACCTGGGCAAGTCAGTAAATTATAGTAAAATCACTGATTTCATTTTCATTTCTAACAGTGGTTTCCAAAAGAATTAGAACCCATAATCCTGAACTATAAGTAGCATAAGCCTTAAACAACATTCATAATCTGTATTGAGTCTTCTTACCATAGCGTGGTTATTATCATGCTTCTTTCTTATGTGCTCAAATAGTATAAATTTTAGTGTCTGTCTTTATTCAGAAGTGGCTTTGAAAATACAATGTGCTGAAAGTTTTTATTGTTATTAAGTATTGTCTTGGTTTTTACAATGAGACTTAGTTCCATTTCTGAATTTGTCTCCTTAATTGTATCTTTTTAGGCCAAGAGCATGCTAGCATATGCTGTTTGCTGACCTTCATGACACAAATCTTAGTATTAAAGAATAATCAACTGACCTTGATAAACAATAGAAAACTTCACTTTTTAAAAGTTTGGTCTATGCTTTTTTTTCTTCTTCTTTTTTCTTTTTTTTATTGGAAAATTTTAATGTACAACTTAATGGGTTTCATTTTGACATGTATTTCATTGGGACATTTCCATTTATGCATTTCATTGTACATTGCTCACATAACTTCCCCCTCACCCTCTCATGACCTTCCTCCCCTATCTCCACCCCCCCACCAATGATCTCCTTTCTGCTTATATGTCTATTTGTGGGAATATTTATCTATATACGTGCATCCCGATTTTAAGTTCAAACTTCTGTGGTTTATGCTTAATTAGGTAATTGAAGGCAAAATGGTCAGTTTATCCTACCAAAGAATATATGTAAGGTCATCTTGATGGTTTTGTTTTAATAGAAGACTAAATGGTTTACTTTGTTTCCTGATTCTTGATGAAGAGAAAATCATATTCATAGGAATAATTCTATATTCTCCATAACACAACCAGCTATGATAAAAATTTCTTTGAAATACCTGCTTTATTTTATCAGCTAAGTAGTAGAATGAAATTAAGTACTTCAAAGAAGTGGCTTTTTGTTACATATTTAAGATAAAACTAAAAAAATGTATCGAATTTCTTTGGAGATATCTCATTGTTGTACTGAAAAAAATATTTTAGATGCATTTGCTTTCACCTGACGTCATTAGGAGAGGAGAGGTTATTTCTATATTAATGATATTTAAAGGTAACTTTAGCTGATGACTTTGAGCCCAACTTTTTGCATTTTAATTTTCCTTAGGAAAATCAATCTCTCTCTCTCTCTCTCTCTCTCTCTCTCCCCCTCCCTCCCTCCCTTCCCCCCCCTTTCTCTCTCCTCCCTCATTGGGGAGACTGGGACTGGGGAGCATGGGGCCAGAAATCTGATAGCAAAACCTCAGTCCTTACATTTGGTATATGAAAGAATTTATACCCGACACAGAATTATAATAGAGGGTATGTCATTTTTGTTAGGTTCCATTGAGTCACGTCTGACTCATAGCAACCCTTAAAGGGTTTTCAATGGCTGATTGTTTCATGATTGCTTTAGGAGTGGATTGCTACATCCTTCTTCCATTTTTACAGAGCTAGAGATCGAACCTAGGTCCTCAGAGAGTACTGAGCAGCACTCTACCAACTGAGCTAAACCCCAGCCCAGTAGAGGGTATGTTATTATTGTTGTTGTTGTTTTTGTTGTTGTTGTTGTTGTTAGGTGCTGTCGAGTCATGTCTGACTCATAGCAACCCTTGTAAGGTTTTTAATGGCTGATGGTTTCAGGATTGCTTCAGGAGTGGATTGTCATGTCCTTCTCCCATTTTTGCGGTGCTGGAAATTGAACCCAGGACCTCAGAGACAGCAGAGTGGTGCTCTACCAACTGAGCTGAATCCCAGCCTAGTAGAGGGTATAAAATAGGTTAATTAAAGATAATACACCTTTAAGGAATAATTACAGGGATACCTGAGGCATCTGGAAAAGCTTAGGCAAACCTGGAGAGAAAATTGGAAAAACCTATGTTCCCTGGGTGACTGGGCGTAAGGAGGTTTCTGTTCTCCAGGGGAAGGTTAAAAAGCCAGAAAGAACAGAAGAGTTAATCAGGCTTTTAGAAGAAAAGGTACCTTGGATAGATAGAAAAGATGGAGGTCCTGAGAGAGGAGGTCCTGGTCACTGGAAAGAGAAGAGCAGAGGAGCAGAGAAAAAGGAAGAGAGAATTAAGAGAGGGAGGTTCTGGAAGAAGAGAAAGTGAGCCTGGGCACATGTTCCTTCTAGTTTTATTCAAACTAGGGCACACTAAGTGTGACATCAACCCTGGGATGCCTAGTGTCACATGGGCCTAGGGTTTTTAAATGGCTCAAACGCATGGATAGGGTGTGGGACCCATTAAAAATACCCTTCTGGCATTGGGCAGGCCTCAGGCCTCCTGACATCCATATCCCTTCCATGGTCTGACTAAACAGTTTTTAATGAAAAAAAAAAAATGTCCTTCCAGTGTCCTTAGAGGTGCACATGGCTTCATTCATCATAGCTAAAGGGCAAGAACCATTTTGAATTCCCTTTTCCTCCATATTGCCTGCTAATGGTTAAGCTAACCTGCCTATCATTATTACTCGTAACACTTTTCTCCCAGTTTGTCTCTCTCTCGCTCACTCTTCACTTCTACCTGAAGAAATGTGTTGGTTTAGCTTTAATAATGAACTGTACTTTAGAGATGACACCGCTGCCCATGTGCTCATAACAACACCATGATTCAATGTGTTTTATTTCATGTCTGATTATCTATCTGATCTCTTCATCTCGGTTCTTATTTCAAGATATGCTCATTGTCATGCACTTGAGAATAGTACCCAAAAATTGGAGTAAGTAAACTTTGAGCAAAGAAATCAGTTATATAAAACTGTAAGCTTTGTTGTCATTAGGTGTCCTTGTGTTAGATCCAACTCGTAGTGACCCTATGTACAATGGAACAAAACACTAGCGCACACGGTGCAGTGCACATGATCTTTTTTAAGTTTAAGCCCATTGTTGCATCACTGTATCAATCTATCTAGTTGAGGGTCTTCCTTTTTTTCATTGACCCACTGCTGTCCCAAACATGATGTCCTTCCCAAGGGATTGGTTCCTCCTAACAACATGTCCAAAATATGTAAGACACAGTCTAGCCATCCTTGCTTCCAAGGAGCACTCTGGTTGTACTTCTAGAATGGATCTGTTGATTCTTTTGACAGTTCATGGTATATTCAATATTCATCTCCAGCACCATTATTCAAAAGCATCCATTCTTCTCCTGTCTTCCTTATTCACTGTCCAGCTTTCACAAGCATATGATGTGACTAAAAATATCATGGCATGAGTCAGGCATACCTTTATTTTCAACACAACATCTTTACTTTTCAACACTGGGAAAACAGCTTTTCCCAATGCAATGTGTCTTTTGATTTCTTGACTGCTGCATCTGTGGGTGTTGATTGTAGAACTAAGTAAAGCAAAATCTTGGACAGCCTCAATGTTTTCTCCACTTGTCATGAAGATTCTTACTGATCCGGTTGTAAGGATTTTTGTTTAGTCTATTTTTTTTCTTAGTGTATTTTGACTCCATAGAGATTCTTCTTCTTTTTTTTTTTGTATAATTTGGTTTCTGGCTATGTTCAGTATAGTAAATATTAATGCAATAATTCTGTATTTACTTTGTAGATACCTATTAAATCTGCATTTGTAGATATATATAATCTTATTTTAATAAGACCAAAGCAACATAAAATTTACTTTATTATATATAAACATTAATGATTAATGGAGCAAGTTACTGAAATATATAAAAAGGTTACACCTTGTCAATGATAATGGTACTTGTATTCTGTTAACAAGAAGAGTAGAATGCTAATTTATTCAGAAATATTATCCCATTGCATTAGCAGGAGAAAGGAAACCCTACTACTTAAATAAGAGATTACTTAATGTAAAATTTATTTGTAGTTAAGAAAATGAAGCTCTTTTTAGTGCTTTTGGCTAAAAATAGTTGACCATGGTTGTATAATTACATGATGAAATATTTGTATTCATTGGTATTATTATGAGTTTGTGACCACTCCCAAAGTAAAAAGACTAGTATAAAAAGATAGGACAGACTTAAAAAAAAAAAAAGAGTTAAATGTGATTAATTTTTCTGGGTTAAACTATAAGTAGGAAATTCTTTTTTATTTGCTTCGATGGTTGAAGTCATTTCTGAAAAGCATTAGTATGTTTTCTTGTTAGAGAATATTGTAGCATTGTCTTTCTTCAGATTCTCATGCATTTTCCCCTATAGAGAAATGGAACTGCTGAGAATTAAATTGCTTGCCCAAAGTTATATAGCTATTGGTGGTGCCAGTACTTAGCCTGTTCTCACGCCATAACTTGTTCTCTTAACTATCCCACTGCCTTTATTTTATGCAGTTACTTACTATATGCAGTTATTGCAGTTACTGTATGTGTTGTGCTTTTTATTTTAACACCGAGTTTCTCTCTAGACCTTATAACCCACAGCTGTAGAATATAGTGGGGTTGATTTTTTTTTTTTTTTCAGTCTTTTGAGACAGTGTCTCAAAAGGACTATTTAACCCTGACTGGACTGGAAATCCCTGTGTAGCCAAGCTGACCTTGAACTTCCAGGGATCCTTCTGCCTCTACCTCCTCAGTGCTTAGATTACAAGTATGCACCACCACGTCCAGCACAGAATACATCTTCTTAACTAATATCTGCAGAATATTTATAAAAATTGATTATATACTGTGCTATAAAGTAAGTTTCAACAAATTTTAAATTATTAAAATTATTCAGAGATATTATCTGACTTTATTTATGGTAGAAATCTATAGCAAAAAGTTCAATTGAAAATTCCTTCATGTTTAAAATTCAGAAATATATTTCTCAGTGTCCCATAGATCAAAGAAGAAAGCAAAATAAATTTTAATAACGTGACTGGAACAATTATAAAAGTATCACATATCAAGAATTATGGAAAATTAATTAAAAGGAAGTTCATAGTTTTAAATGCATAGTGTGTTTTAGAAATGAAAGACTCAAAAGTAATGATCTAAGCTTTTTTCTTAAGTTTAAAAAAGAAAAACAAAATTATACATTGCTAATGGACATTGCTCACGTTCACTTCCTCCACCACCCTCTCATGACTCCCCTACTTCCCCTCCCCTTCTTCCCCACCAGTAGTCCACCTTCTGTTTGAATGTCTCTATATCTATCTTATCAGTTTATCTCTAGATAAATAGAAAAAGAAAAAAAAGAATATAATTAAGTAATAGTAGAAATTAATGGACAAGAAAATATCAGTGTAGAGAGAATCAGTAAAGCCCCAGACTGATTCTTTGGAAAAGGGAAATAATATTAACAAACTTTGGTAAGATTGATAGGGAAAAAGAGAGGGCACAGGTAACCAGACTCCAGAATGAAAAATGGACAAAACTATAGACAGAACACAAATCAAACATGTAAGAGAATATTAAGAACTTTTACATGCTGATGTGTTCAAAAGTCTAAATGAAATTGACATCTTAGTAAATATGATTCACTAAAACTCTTTTAAAAAGAAACAGAACACTTGAATAGTTCTGATAACTATTATGAAATTGGACTAAAAAAATCTCCAAATTTAGATGTGCTTCATTAAGTTTTGCCAAACATTTAAGGAAGAAATAATTTCAGTCTTGTACAACTGCTTTCAGAAAATGGGAGATGGGACAAAAAGATATTAGTACCAGTATAACCTTGATGTGAAATTCAATTGAAAGAAATTATCCTATAATTTTTAATGATACCATCAATATCTTTGTGTAAAGAAGATGATACATTGTGGCTAATTTGAATGAAAAGATATGAGAATAACTTAATATTAGAAATTAATGTGGTTTACTGCACTCACAGATTAAAGACAGAAAAGCAATCATAATGTAATCTTAATAGACATGAGGAAAGCTTTTGATAAAATTCAGATTTTATTCTTGATAACTTAGAAAATTAGAGGTCATAAGTTTTCTTAAATATCTGCCAGTATCTATACCTAAATCCATTTATACATAAATGTACATATGCAAAAATATACAGAAAACCTGCATTAAATTTTATGCATAATAGTAAAATGTTGATAGTTTTACTTTTTGATTAGGAATAAGACAAAAATGCCTGCAAGTACCACCTCTAGGCAATATTATACTCATTTGTTCTCTATGAAATGAACAGAATAGAGAGACAAGAAACAAAGATACATGCATTTAACTCATGAAAAGATGTCGCTACAAAACAATAGACAAAAGACATTGTTTTCAGTAAGTGGTAGATGGTTAATTCCTTATCTAAATGGAAAAAAAAGTATAATTGGACATCTGTATCACACTAAATGTCAGTTTCAGGCACATTGTAAACCTAAATGCACAAGAGAAAACTACATGATTGGAAAGTAGTTTATGACCACAGATTTAGGGAAGAACTTCTTTTTTCCCAGTAACTTTTAATGTACAACTTAATAGATTTCATTATGACATTTCCGTACATGCATATCATTGTACATTGCTCAGGTTCATTTCTCTAGTACCCTCTCATGACTCCCCTACTCCTCATCCCCTTCCTCCTCACCAGTGGTCCACCTTCTACTTTAACGTGTGTATATTTATCTAATCTATTTATCTATAGATAGGTAGATAGATAGATAGATAGATAGATAGATAGATAGATAGATAGGTAGTTTTTAGGTGCCATGGAGTCAAGTCCAGCCCGTAGTGATCCTATGTACAACAGAACAAACACTTCTCTGCTATTCATAGGATTTTCTTTTTTCTTTTTTTTTAGATTATAAAAGCATGTGGTTTTTAATGTGTAACTTTGCTGTTGGTTAAGAAGCACAATGTTAATAAATGAAGTGGTGAACCAAAAAAACCCAAATATGTATTGTTTAAATGTGATCCTCCTTTTTCACAGATGTTAATCAATCAGGCAGTTCTTCAAATGACTATTTAGTTGTCTGTGTACTTCAGCTTACCCTGGCAGCACTATATATCTCACAATATAAATCAATGCTTAGTATATATGCCTGTAAAAATTCAGATAATTAACATTTTCAGCTTACCGAATCACATGCTTTCTGTTATAGCTATTCATATCTGCTCCTATAATGTGAAGGATAAATGGAAGGGCATGGCTGAGTTCTAATAAATCTTCATTGTGAACATCAGTATTCAAATTTAAATTATAGCTACATTTTTCAAAATATTTTTCATTTAATGATTTTACAAGCACTAACTTTTATTGCCCTACTGCACATAAACATAGGTAAGTGGTGCCTATGGACAGTCAAATGGATTTTGGAGCTTTGTGGATCATTGAAGCACAATGTTCCCAACCATCTTTGTAAAAACACACATTTTGCATATTTAATTTGTCAAACACACCCTCATTTCCCTAAATAAAAATGTTCCTCAGTTATAAGCTCTGTCTACTGCACACCTCGATTATTACTTGGAAGAAAAACCTTAAGTTCTGTATTTAATTTTGTATTTCATAAGGGAATTCACAGTAGATTTCCTTAGAAGGTACTACATTCATCATAAACCAGTACTGAGTGGGTATTCAAACTTTTTGGCCACTCTGACTAAAAAGGAACATCTTGAGCCACACATAAATTATATGAGGTGGTTAGTGCACATACATAAGAAGGAAAGGACATAAATGCTAAAAGAACACATGTTTAAAGATTTTGTAGTCCAGATTAGTGTGATCAACATTGGGCCGCTGGTTGGGCATGGCTGCCATAATGAGATGAGATTATGTACCCAACCATAATCATTTTGCAGACTAGAAGAAATTCCAGGGCTTGAGGATTCACACTTTGCATTACTAAATCTATTCAGGAATATGTTGTTGTTAGTTGCCGTAGAGTCATGTCCGACTCATAGCAACCCTCATAGGGTTTTCAATGGCAAATTGTCTGGGGATTGCCTTGGAAGTGGATTGCCATGTCCTTCTCCCATTTTTGTGGTGCTGGGAATCAAACTCAGGACCTCAGAGACTGCATTCCCCCATTCAGGAATACATGCATTCCCCTGCATCCCCCATTCAGGAATATATGTCCATATAAAAGGAAGGTTAAAATTCTCAGATGACAATCAACAGCCATAACCCAGATACCAGTGGTCCAAAATAATGAGAAACCTCAGATCTCAGAGTCTCATGTCTCAACTTTACATCATATATGACATTCACTCAAACACTTAGTCATTTGAAAATCATGTAATATGCTTATACTTTTCATCTAAAGAAAATCATGATGGATAATCCCACCAGGCAAGTCTGTCTGCAATGCCTCCTTCTGTCCACACACCAGAGTGGCAGAGGGTGCTAGGTTGAGGAGAGGGATGGAAAATAATCAATGACAATATATTTATTCAAACAGTGGTTTGCCAGAGCAGTGACAGACACAAACCCCAGCTTCTACATTGTGTCTCTCCCTAATTTTATTTTTCTGTTTGTGCTGTGATTCACAAGCAAGGATTCATGCAAGCTAGGCAAGGGTTCTGCTCCTTATGTATAGGCCTGGCCTCATTACCATGTTCTAAACATTAGTTAAAATATTTCTTTGTTACCATCATCATTTTCTCACCAGAAAATAAACCTTTAAATTTCAATAATGAGATTTCCGTGAAACAAAATTCAGAGGAAAGAATGCCTTCATTCAACATGCTTCATTAGGAATGTTTCCACTACCACACTACCATGTCAGGGATGTAATATTCATGGGGCTTTTTGATGGCTGATTGTTTCAGGAAAGGGCTGCCGGGTTTTTGCCTTAAGGGTAAAACATGATATTTTAGGGAAGATATTCTTAAGACGCCAAAGCAATACTCATTAAAGAAGAATTACTAAAGTTACACTAAAATTAAGAACTATATTCATGTGTTGATTGCAGGATATATGTGTGTTTGTCCCATTGCACTCATATATTTTAGGTTCATCCTTTTAGAATTTGTTTAGCAATAGACAGTAATAATAAGAGTCAATATTAATTAAACATATGTTATTGTGGTTAGGTACCATCTAGTCAAGTCCAACTCATAGTGACCCTATGTTTAACAGGATGAAACAACTGTGCCATGCAGTCTTTTTAGGTTTGAGTCCATTGTTGCAGCTACTGTGTTTCTTCTCATTTTGAGTCATACCACATCAGCAACTGGAGATCCTGGGGGCTTTACTCCATTCCCATCATTAAGGTCAACTCTACTTAGAGGAGGCAACTCTTCCCCTGTCATTTCTTGAATGCCTTCCGGATTGGCAGGGCTCATTTTCCAGTACTATATTTGACAGTGCTTCTCTGCTATTCGGAGGATTTTCAATGGCTAATTGTTTCAGGGTCTACAGGCATACCATCCTGCTGTCTGATCTCCTCAGATCTTGGAAGCTAAGCAAGGTCAGGGCTGGTTAGTCCTTGGATGGGAGACCACCTGGGAATACCAAGTGCTGTAGGCTTAGGAGAAGGATCTGGCAGCCCCCTCCTGAAACAACCATCATTGAAAACCAACTTAAGGAGTGCAAAGAAGGAGGGAGAGATCTAGCAGAAGGAAGCCATGATGGGAGAAGACGGGAGGGCACGGAGGGCCAATGAGGAAGGAGGAAGGGGGGAGAGATCAACCTCAATGTAAAGAGCTCAACTTTATTAGTATGAGAAATAAAAATAATACCAATAATTCCAAAGGATAGCAATAATGCATACAGACTAGATCACTCATGTAATACTGTTGAGAATGTAAAAAGATAGATCACTATAGAAAAAAGTTTAGACTTATATCAAAATTAGGATGCACGTATATAGATAAATATCCACATAAAAAGACAAGCAGAAAGATTATTGGTGGGGGGATGAAAAGGGGGGATAGGCTCATGAGAAGGTAAGGGGGAAGTTATATGAACAATGTACAATGAAATGCATATATGGAAATGTCACAGTGAAATACATGTCAGAATGAAACCCGTTAAGTTGTACATTAAAATTTTCTAATAAAAAAAGTAAACCCTATAGATAGCAGAGAAGCACTGACAATAGTGCCAGGCATGGCACAGTGTTAGGTGGTGTTTCATTTGTTGTACATAGAGTCACTATGAGTGAGACCCAACTTAACAACACCTATAATAACAACAACAACAATTGTTTTGAGAGTGGGCTGCCAGGACCTTCTCCAAAGTCTGTCTTAGTCTGGAAGCTCAGCCAAAACCTGCCCACCAGGGGTAGTCCTGCTAGTATCTGAAATACCAGTGGCATAGCTTTTAGCATCACAGCAACACGCAAGCTACCATAGCGTGACAAGATGATAGACATGTGGGGGAAGCTAAACATATACTGTGTGCAAAATACATGCTAGATGTTTTATATGTATCCTCATCTAATTCTCACAATAAGCACATTATTTGGTATTTATTTATGTATGTATGTATGTATTTATTTATTTATTTATTTATTTATTTATTTAGTGAGTTGTGAGTCTTTCCATGTTACCCAGGCTAGTCTGAAATTCCTAGATTCAAATATTCCTCCTAACTCAGCCTCCCAAGTGGCTAGGACAGCAGGCATGGCCACGGTACTCAGCTTAGTTTTTTTTAAAGTTTATCCCTCCCTCCAGACTTATTTGTCCAGTCTTCTTTATCACTTCTTCTATAATGTTTTATCACATTGACAATAGGTGTGAAAAGTATGTTGCATTAGTTTATCAGTTAGGATTCGTTGTTACTAATCAGATCACTAAAATAAAAGTTTTAAAAGGGCGGATTTCATACAAAGTACTTGAGTAGCACAGAAAAGAGATATTCCATTTGGTGATGGTGGATTCAAGGAAAGACTTCATTGCCTCTCCTAACCTTAATTCTGAAGAATTATCATACTGAGATGACCTTTCAGTGATCTGTTAGCCATAATAGTTTAAAACAGAATGCATATCAAATATAATGTATATTTTAAATCAGATGATAATATATATTTGATTTTTAACATTAGTGAATATATATGTTCAAAAGTAGTGATACTGAGGTATTGTCAATTTTTTTCCACAGGTTTTGAAAGAGGAAAAGAAGATATTTCTCAAACTAAAGATGACTCTTCACTTTCTATGTCAAAGAGCAAGGTAAGCACGTTACCCTCAATACATGATTATGACATTTTTCTGATATTTAAGATGAGGGAACTGAAACTAAAATTTTATCCAGACTTTATAGAATGTTTTTATGTTGGTATATCTAAACCATATAGTGTGTATGAATACAGTAAAGTTGTATGTTAGACCAATGTTAGTGCTTTTGGTTACTTGAAAAATGCAGATTGGTAACCAGTGTTTTCTCCAGAGTAATATTGTTTCTGGTATGTGTGATACTGCAGTACTTCTCATACTGAAGGCTGAGGGTTTTATTCAGAGATAATCTCAGACTTCCTATCTTTAAAAAATAATTCTTAAGCATTCTGAGTTCATTCATATGACAGTCAAAATGTATATACAAAGATCTTTGTAGTTATAGCCTACAATCAAAAGACATTTTCTTAAGATAAGACATAGCTTCCTAAATTAGTATTTCTCAAGCTGGAATGTTTAGTCATATTATTAGGTCTACTGAGACTTTATTCTCTAAAAAGAGTACATATTCAGATTTGAGAAACACTATAATGATTGGTTTCCCGACTGAATTTTCTACAGTTTGTCAATTGATTTGACTTTTGATTATTCTTTTCTGATTAGCTTTAGTTGCATTAAGAAGAGTTTTTATGTTGGTAGAATCAAATTTCAGTTGTTGTTGTTGTTGTTAGGTGCCGTCGAGTCGGTATCCGACTCATAGTGACCCTCCGTACAACAGGGGAAACACTATTGTCAGTGCTTCTCTGCTGTGCATAGGGTTTTCAGTGGCAGATTGATTTTTGGGAGGGGGTTGCCAGATCCTCCCAAGCCTACAGCTTCTGGTGTTCCCAGGCGGTCTCCCATCCAGGTACTAACCAGGCCCGACCCTGCTTAGCTTCTGAGATCTGACGGGATCGGATGCCACAGGGCTACAGCTGCAGGCCAAATTTCAGTAGCTGTAAGAAAACCCCTACTTCTTTTTTGTTTGTTTGTCTGTTTTTTGAAGCAGAGTCTCAACCCGTACTGACCTGAAACTTGCTTATGTAGCTTAGGCTGGCCTTAAATTCTCAATCCTCCTGCCTCTACCTCCTGAGTGCTGGGATTACAGACCTCTACCACTAAGCCCAGTTCAAGTCTATTTCTTAGTATAGTACATTCTCTGCTATTCTTAGTAGGAGGCCTTGCTCATACTGCCGTGTATTTTTTGCTTCTGTTCTTGGGGATAATTGACAAGATTGCATAATACGTTTTGATGTATGATTTTATGCACATACTATTCATACTTTTTAAGTATTCATTACATAAAGGTCCCTCCATCATATGTGTAAAGTCTTTAGCATGGACATTTAATTGTATTATGATTTATATGACATACAAGGTGTGATCCAAACGTACAGTGAATGTTTAAATTCAATAACTTATTGCAGTAAAGGGCACATTGCCATTAATCCCCCTCAAAATACTCCCACAGACTTTAAACACGAATCCTATCACTCTTCGCACTTTATGAAGCAATTCTGGAAATCTTCTTTAGTGAGTGTCTTTAGTTTCATTCTCCATCGTGGCAGCCCTCCATGTCACACTTCACTTCTGGTACGGTAGTTTCTGTCAAATAAAAACATTACAGTATGTCCCCATCTATCTTATTCACTGGATCTGGCAACATACAACTTCTGGTTCTTCCCCAAAGACAAAATGATCATGAGAGGTAAATGTTTTAAATCTGTTAAGGACATCAAAGCAACCTTGATAACACAACTAAAGACACACATTCTATGGGGGCACTCGGCAAGCCTTGTTTGTTGAGATTCTTCTCTGTGTCTTTGGATCCTTTTTCCAAGTATAGAGAGAGTATCTGCTCTCTGTATTTTTAGATCACACTTCGTTCATAAGAAATGCCTTCATCATGTAGGGGAGAAAAGATTTCTTTCTCTACTCATTGCAAGGTTCCTGGCTGAGATTCCTACAATAAAAGGCAGAGTAACAAAGGAAGAACACAAAAAACTTTAATATAAGTTCTACGTAATACAGGATCTTTAAATTTAATTAAAATTAAATAAGAAATTCATGTGTTCATTTATACTGGCCATATATCTCAAATGCTCAGTAACCACATATGGTTAGTGGCTACTATGTTGAACAGCTAGAATATAAACATGTAATATTCAGGAAGGTCTAGATAGTGCTGGGGCTGGGATTTAGTTCAGTTGGTAGAGCGCCACACTGCAGTCTCTGAGGTCCTGAGTTTGATTCCAAGTACCACAAAAATGAGAGAAGGACAAGGCAATCCACTTCCGAGGCAATCCCAAAACAATCAGTCATTGAAAACCCTACAAGGGTCACTATGAATCAGATACGACTCGATGGCACCTAACAACAACAACAAGATAGTACTGCTTCCTAGTCAAAAGAGAGAATTTGAATTTTGACTCTAATCCCTTCCCTATGATTTTCTAGCTGCTAATTACAATGATAGGGATATCACCTGAGAACTTGCTGCGGTGCTGTTTTAACTCATAACAATACCAGGAGAAAATTGGTCCAATTTTCTAAGTGAGCTAAATGAAACTCGGAAAAATGAAGTACCTCTCCAAGAGTAAAAGTTAACTAATATATGGTAAAACCAGAATTCAAAGTGGCTTCAGTTTTCTCATCCATGCAAAGGAGATAAGATCTGCCTTCCAGATTATGCTATAGAAAGCACCTGACAAAGAGTAATATGTATTTAGGAATTTATTTATTAGGAATAAAGAATTACAGTGAATAAAAAATTCTTAACATGGTAACTATTTAGTATTAGTAGAATTTGTACCCATCCTGTTATTTTCTAAGAGCTAAAACTTTCTGATTCTCTCTTACATTTAATCTTAGTTTATTATGTTAGCTTAGGAGATCTATAGAGCTAGTTTATTCCTACATATTTTACCATATAACCCATTTAATTTTTCATATCACTTGTCAAATATACACATTTATCATTGAGCCTCAATCTCATAGAATTTTGAAGATTTTTATTCTCACCTAAGTAAATTTGGGCAGCAAAATTTTGTTACTCCATCTGTGCTTGATATACACAACTGAAGCCACCAAGCAATTTTAACTGTATACTTTCATGCATAAAGTATCAATACTGTCATTATGTCATAGGACTTGGGTATGTTACCTCTTGAGATGCATAGTTAGACCAAAAAGCACAAAGGAATCTACCTTCCTCACCCCAAAAACATTTTTATATAAAGCCAGTTCCTTTTTTACATGCATCTTTTTCTAGGTATTTTCATTATATGAATGAGTGAATTAATTAAAGGTAAGGGATTTAGCTCACTGGTAGAATGATTGCTTAGCATGCCCAAAGCCCTAGCAACTTGATAGCATCTGTACTCCAGAGTATAATCATAAACCTGAAACACCTTATATCCCAGGTACTCTATTAAATAAACACTTTATACATGTTATCTCATTTAGCTCTCAAAGCAACTCTATGAGACAGTAGTAGTATCTTCATTTTACAAATGAGGAAGCTAAGACTGAAGAGGTTAAATAACTTCTTAAAGTCACATAGCTGGTAAGCGGACAACAGTTAAAAGGCAGGAGAGGAGGGAGAGATAAGTAATAAATATAACATGCTATGTGTTCTAAGACAATTTAACAAAGAGGCAAAAAATATACATTTAACCCTGTGGTCATCATTAAAGTAGTGGCCAGTAAAGTTTATGAAAGAAGGAAAACTTCATTTAGTAAGTTTTCTCCAACGAAAATGGCTTTTGGTTTTTGGTCTGTTAAAGGTGTATTTATTCAGAAAACTGAGGTAATAATGTATAGACAATAGACCTTGGTTGTTGGCTCATAGTATGGCAGAGAGTGCCAGAGGTATGTATACTCTGATTTCAATCAATCTTATGTAATATCTTTCTAACCTGCTTGTTCTTTCTGTAAGCCAGATCTTGTCATTTGGAGTTATTGAGGAAGCACTTCCTCTTGTTTATGAGCATAATCTTATATGTGAATTTGGTTGCTATATTGTCTGGATAATTTTTAAAAGCAAGAAATCAATATAGTGAGGTTACTAAGAGCATGAGGAATGCTACAAATTCCTGCTCATCTATTTGGTGTCCCTATGGCTTTTGGAAGATATTTAATCTATAGGTCTTAGTTTCTTCATTAGTAAAAAAGGGATATTACTACTACCTCGTAGGTTTGCTCTGAGTATTAAATGAGGTAGTATATTTAAAGTCTTTAATGTACTTGGCAAATAGCAAGCTGCCATTAACTTTATTAGGTTTTGAGCTAATACTGTTAGTATTGTTCATATAATAGTTTCTAAAAAATGCATTCCCTACAGCTGTACCATTGTGGTGTCTGATCCCATCAGATCTTGGAAGCTAAGCAGGGTTGGGCCTGGTTAGTACTTGAATAGGAGACCGCTTGGGAACACCAGGTGCTATAGGCTTGGGAGAAGGACCTGGCGGCCCAATCCCAAAAAACAATCAGCCATTGAAGACCCTATGGATAGTGGGGAGGAACTGACAATAGTGCTGGGAATGGCGCAATGTTGGGTAGTGTTTCATCTGTTGTACATAGGGTTGCTATGAGTTGGACACCAACTCAACTGCACCTAACAACAATGACAACAAGTACATTACAATATAGATTTTCCTATTAATTTGTGGGAAATAAAATTTCATGATAATATTAAGGTATCATATTCCTCCAATGGTAGCTATGCCATCTTTGAGTTCCCAGGGCCAAGGAGAGGTCAGAGACCTGTATAGCTGGAGGAATTTTGCAAAATTGTCTTGGTACCACAATATGCCATCATTGTGGGAATAAATATTGTGATGTTTCAAGCCCAGTTCTTAGATTAATAACTTTAACAAAAATTTACTCAGGTTGATCTCCACCTAATATATTGAGAAGTGTTTGCAATTCCCTTCCATTGCAGTTACTACTATCACATAACCCCTATTTTGTACCAAGCAGCAGAGGCATTTTTAGTGGAGATGAGAGAAATTTGCTGCAAGTGCCAGTTTCATTTTCATTTTATTAGAAAGTCAGATGTTTATTGAGTCCTACCTTTCCTTCAGGTGGTACACTGGATATCCTTGTTGAATTAACATGGTCCCTGCCCTCAAGAATCTTAATATTGAGTGGGGTTTTTATCCTTAAGCAGATCCAGCCATTTAACACTGGAAGGTCCCCATCTGGATCATGTCCCTTATAATTTCTTGGCCCTAGGAGTATTGCTAAGAACTTTAAGTACCTTCTCCTGTGTCTGACAGTAGGTAAAAATTAGAATTATAGGACATTGAAAGAATATGTTTCATTTTGTTGTTGCAAGATTTATAGAAACAGCATTTAGTTTTGTGCTCTTGTACATTTGTGAAAGGTTGTGGGCACTGAATTAGGACACTTGGGTTCTGATCACTGCTATATTAATGATTGCGAGTTTGGAAAATCAACCTCTCTGAGCCTGCCTTTCATGACTTGTAAAATAGAGGTAAAACCACTTGTTCTGGGCACAGTTGCACTTGCTTATCATCCCAGCGACTTTAGAAGGGGAAGCAGGAGGATTGCAGGTTCAAGGCCAAAAGCAGTCTAAGCAACTTAGTGAGACCCTGTCTCAAGATAAAAAATTTATAAAAAGGATTGGAAGTGCAGTTCAGAGACAGAGTGCTTACAAAGTGTGCACAAGTCCTAGGTTCAGCCCTAGTCCAAAAAAAGAAAAAAGAAAAAACTTTTGTGCCCATTTTCCAAGGATTTTATGAAGATGAAATCTAAACTGAAAATCTGGAAACAAATTTAAGACATTAGTAGCAATTTAGGTGCACTGTATAGATTGGAAGAAGATCCTTCAAATACTGGTGTTTAAACACTGTACAAATTAAAGTGGTTTAATACTAATTTCTGAAGATTGTATTTCTTCCCATTGGAGAAAGAGAAGCAATAGGATGGTGTATGCAACAACATGATAAAATTTACATGGTTTTGTTTTTTATTTAGAATAGTTCAACTGCTAAAAGTAACATTACTTTGGCCACTTTTGTCCTAAGAAGAACTAAATAATTGTATATGTTCTTAGAAATGCTCTGAAAGACAGAATGTAAAAATTTCAAGATGATTTTATTTAACTTTCACATTGCAGATTAAATTTTTAATTATTTTTATTTACTTGTGGTTTTAACATGGATTCATTTTTAAACCCAAATACTATATAGGAGAAAAGAAATATTTGACAGTCTATATTTGCTTAGATAATAGCAATAAATGGGAAGAATATGGGATATTAACTTTAATTTTTGTATGATATGTAGAGTAAATGAACAATTACTTATTATGTCTTCTGTTCATTTCTATGTGATTTCAGTCTGAATCCAAACTTTATAATGGCTCAGAAAAGGACAGTTCAACTTCAAGTAAGCTCACAAAGAAAGAATCTCTTAAGGTTAGTTTCTATAGTTATTTTTGGAAAGTAACTTACATTGTGCTTCGCATGTGCTTTTGCAGGTCGGCTAATAAGAAATATATTTGCATGTGTTCCTAAAGGAAGAAAGAAATATCCAGAGGAGTAGTTGCATGGGCACACATAGAAAATGTTAATATTTGTATGGTACACTGAAGTCAGCTGATAAGCCTGCTTGATGACCGTCCAGACAGAACTGCTTTAGGCCTCCACTGGCCACTGCAGAGACTAAGGAGTTAGCATCCCTTCACAGATATACCAGAGCCAAGTGGAAACATCTGTCTTGTGGAACACTTGATGGAACTCTCCGGCATCCATCAAAATTACAGTTTGCTAACCCTGTAGGTCATGGGCTGAATTTGGCCCGCAAGTAGATTTATTTTATTTGACAGGCAAAATGTTTTAAAATTTGGATCAACAATTAAAGAGTCAGATGTCGAATTTCCATTAAGAAATATATAGTATTGAGTTTGCCTTCCTGACTGGCTGTAGAACTTGAAGCTTAAAGTACATGTGTTTTCTACTGGCTCTGATGCTTGTCTAGTCTGCCTTATTCATTTGTGTTCCATGTCTGATCTTGTATCCATTTTCATTTGAAATTTCATATATATAAGTCTGTTCATTCAGAGATGCATACTTAAAAAGACCAAAAGTCTAAAGTTTTGAGAATGTAGAATTATTAAAATTTAATACATGTATATAGTCTCTTTCCATAAAATGCAACTTTTCTGGTGGAAGATTTTATGTTATCATTTTTTTAAAAAGATAGACACTAATAGATTATTATTACTCT
The DNA here is from genome assembly GCA_007922755.1 of Pedetes capensis. NCBI lineage: Eukaryota > Metazoa > Chordata > Mammalia > Rodentia > Pedetidae > Pedetes > Pedetes capensis. Next base: position 82,656 of record VMDO01002712.1, on the reverse strand, counting down.
TCTCTCACCCAAGGAACAACAAAGCAAAAATAAGACTGTATTAACTCTGCTGCTTTCCCAAATTACCTTCAAATTAACTTACTTATGAAGGGAAAACTTTTATCTTTTAAATGAATTAATTATGTTGTTGAGGGTTTTTATTTATATCTTACATTTTCGTATCAAGAAAAAGAGTAAGACTTCCATTTGCAAACAATTGCAGCATTGTGTGTAATGGCCAAAAACTGGTAGCAAAGTAGGTTTCTACCAGTAGGAGAATTAATTAGGGAAAAATGATGAATGAGGACAGTATGTCTAGTCGTTAAGAGCATAGCTTTGGGAGCCAGTGTGCCTGTTTCAGTCTTGACTCCATAACTTCCTGGCTCTGTGATCCTGGGCACGTTACTCTTTCTGCCTCAGTTTTCTCATCTGTAAAATAAGGTTAATAATAGTTTTACTTCAAGAGATTATTGTGATGATTAAAAGAGATAATTATAAAATAGGTAAGGGACTAGAACTACGACTGGTTCACAAAAATGCACTCGGTGTTAGCTTTCTCATTATTTTATTCATCCTATTGAGCAATTGGGCTGGGATTTAGCTCAGTTGGTACAGTGCTGCTCTGCAGTCTCTGAGGTCCTGAGTTCTATTCCCAGCACTGCAAAAATAGGAGAAGGACCTGGCAACCCACTCCCAAGGCAATCCCAAAACAGTCAGCCATTGAAAACCCTATGAGGGTCGCTATAAGTCGGACCCGACTCGATGGCACCTAACAACAACAACAACAATTGAGCAGTTAAAAGAATAAGTTAGACTCCGAGAAGTATTCAATGAGAAGTTTTTATGGGTTTAAAAAAACACAAAAGCTATGTATTTCAACAGATTGTGCACATAGAAAAAGTCTGAAAGTATGTCATTCAGAGAATTTTTGTATAATTACAAAGAGATAAAAATTATTTTTAAAAAAATACAGAGAACTTGACAGTTGTTGTTAGATAATCTGGAAAACTAGATTCTAATCTAGGTTGTCAAAAAAATATTTTTTCTCCCAGTCATAAAACAACTAACCAAATATACAATAGTTTTTTTTAATCCTAAGATGCTGGAATTCTAAAGAGGTTTAGAATGTTATATCCTACATTCTCCATACCTAAAAAATTAAAAAGAAATTACTTGTTTTTACTGACTTTTTAATTTTTCTATTTGCATACAATAGGTACAAAAGAAAAATTACCGGGAAGAAAAGAAAAGAGCCACGAAAGAATTGCTTAGTACAATCACAGATCCTTCGGTTATTGTTATGGCTGATTGGTTGAAGGTCAGTGTGTGTTGAATCTTGGATTCTGATTGCTGACTATTTGCCTATTGAAGTGGGAAAGCCCAGAGTTTACCTAAAACCCAGAAGACAAAAGCAATTCCTACAAGGATTCTTTTTCACTTGCAAAGAAACTATTAATTGTATCCCAGAAATTCTGGAGTTCAACATTATTAGAGATAAGAACGTTAATGTCTCTATTAACAATAGTACCCTTGTTTCTGTCACTCTGTCATGCTGTGAGGACTTGCATGTTGTTGTGATGCTGAAAGCTATGCCACCAATATTTCAGATACCAATAGGGCCCCCATGGTGGACAAGTTTCAGCTGAGCTTCCAGACTAAGACAGACTAGGGAGAAGGACAACAGCCCACTCTCAAAACAATTAACCATTGAAAACCCTGTTAATAATAGAGTAGCACTGTCAAATATAGTGTCGGAAAATGAGCCCCCTGAGCTGGAAGGCAGTCAAGAAATGATCGGGGAAGAGTTGCCTCCTCATAGTAGAGTCCACTTAAATGATGGGAATGAAGTAAAGGCCCTGAAATATTCTTCTTTTCTTTTTTTTATTGGAAATTTTTAATGTACAACTTAATGTGTTTCATTCTGACATGCATTTCATTGTACATTGCACAGATAAGTTCCCCCTTACCCTCTTGTGCATTTCCTCCCCTGCCTCCCGTCCCACCCCCCCACCAAAGGCCTCTCTTCCCCTTGCATGTCTTTTTCTGGGAATATTTTTCTATATATCCTTGGATCCCAATTAATGTTTAAGATCAACTTTTTCTGTAGTGATCTATCTTTTTACATTGTCAGTATTATTACCTGAATTTTCTATCCCATTTGTATTATTACCATTCTTTGGTATCATTGGTATTTTTATAGTTATTTCCCAAACTATTAAAAGTGGGCTGTTTACTCTGAGGTCGCCCTCTCTCTCATTCCTTACTCTTCCTTGTTCCTCCTCTCTCTTCTTTCTTCTCCCATCATTTCTTCTTTTTGCTAGATCCCTCCCGCCTTCTTTCCACTCCCTAAATTGTCCCTTCTCTGCTAAGTTGATTTTACCTTTTTATTATGTTCTGATTTATGTATAGGATTTTTTCCTTCTTTTAATTTTGATTCAGCTCCCACATATGAGTGAGAACATGTGAGATTTCTCTTTTAGGGCTTGTGTTCGTTCACTTAAAATAATTTTCTCCAATGCCATCCATTTTGCTGCAAATGACATTATTTCATTCTTTTTGATTGCTGAGTAGTATTCCATTTTGAAAGGCTGTGGAATCTTCTTATGCTGATGTGGCATGACTCAAAATGAGAGGAAACGTAGTGGTTGCAACAATGGACCCAAACATAAAAAAGATCATGTGCATGGTACAGTGTTGAGCAGTGTTTCGTTCTGCTATACTTAGGATCTCTATGAGTCAAGTTCAACTCAACAGCACCTAACAATAATGAACAATAGCATCAAATACATATAGCAGTTCTCTTAAAAAGACTTTTTGATTTGTGTAATATTAGTTGTCCTATACACCCCATGGGGCTGGGATTTAGCTCAGTTGGTAGAGCGCTACACTGCAGTCTCTGACGTCCCGACTTCGATTCCCAGCATCGCAAAAATGGGAGAAGGACCTGGCAATCCACTCCCAAGGCAATCCCGAAACAGTCTGCCATTGAAAACCCTATGAGGGTTGCTATGAGTCGGATACCGACTCGACAGCACCTAACAACAACAACAACATACAACCCATTGTAAAAATTATTTTGCTCACCACACAAATTATCATTTAGTATTATTGAAGTCTTGGTATATGCATTATTGACAAAAATGAGACAAAGTTAATATAAAAAATTAACATGTGAAAAGTATTAGTTATCAGATATTGCTGTTTCCATAGCCTATTATTTTGGTTTCTGGTTGTTTTTGTTTTTATTTTCTTTTCTCTCATTCTAGTTACTCTGTCCTCTTTCTCATTCTTATCTGAGGGATATCTAGTAGGAATCTTTAAACCAGTCCTAACTTTAAGAGTAAATTTATAAGACTTTGACTGCCAGAAAACTTTAGTAGCTGACAATCACCTGACAATCACCACAGCCCTGAAGGCTTTCCACTTTGCTCATGAGTTGGTAAAACCTCTAACCTAGTAACCCTTGTGAGATTTGTCATAGAAATTCTCTAACTAAAATGGCAATCTCATGCTGGTTGCTATGTTAATAACATTTTTGTCACTGTGATAAAAGCTGAGAAAACAACCTGAGAGGAATAATTCATTTTGCCTCATGGTTTTAGAGGTTTTTACCCATGGTTGGCTGTTTCCTTTGCTTTTTAGCCTGTGGCAAGGCAGAAACATCCTGGCAGAAAAACATGACAGAGAAAGCCACTCACCTCATCATGGCCAGGAAACAGAGAAGGGGTTGGAGTCGGGGGACGGACCAGGGACAGGGTACATCTTTCCAAGGCACATCCCCAGTAACCCACTTCCTCTAGAGGGGCTCCATTCCTAGTTTCTACCACCTCCCAATAATACGATCACAGTTTGAATCCATCAAGGGATTAATCCATTGATTAGGTCAGAGCCCTTAGGATCCAATAACTTCACAAAAGCCCATCAGCAAGGAGCCAAGCCTTTACCACTTGGGCCTTCAGGGTACATCAGATTTAAAACCATAACAGGTGCCCTGGCAATTCAAGTAATGCTTGGGCTGTCTTCAGTCTTATGCCAAAAACAACTTCCAACTTATTTTGGCTATGCTTCTATGTATATTCACCTTGGATCTCACTTTTTTTTCAAAGTCAAACCAACCTTCTGTCAGTCCCTAGCACATCCTCTCACTGACCTTTTAAACCTTACCTTCATCCTGATAATTTCCTCCATGTCCTGTTGTCAAATTTCCACAATCTAGAATGTTATTTCAGGATCACTCTCTTTCTTCTGTTTCTTTTGTCTTGGCATCTTTTTTATTTGTATACATACCTTTTCTTAAGGATTTTTCTCTTTTCTTTATGCCTAGCTTCAGATCATTCTTTCTCAATTTTTCGATTTAGAACTACTGTGGTATGCCTGTTTTGGTAGTTAGGGACTTATATTTATTTCATAATTTGTGAAAGTACATTGAAAGAGCAGATATTTTATAGCAAATAAAAGTGAGGCTAATTTCTATTTTAACCTAAATATTGTATCAGCGTCCTTTTCAGTATTGTGACTTCAGTAACTTCACTAGAAACAATAGGCCCTTTAATAATAGGATAGTGAGCACACAGTGCTAGTGATGCTACTTGCTTCCTTATTCTTCCTATCATCACTCAAACTTCCTCCTGTGAGTGTGTCATTTCTTCACACTTCACATGGTATTTGTAGTCCTTTATCTTTTTTTTTTTTTTTTTTTTTTTTTTTTTTTTTTTTTTTTTTTTTTTTTTTTTTTTTTTTTTTTTTTTTTTTTTTGCAGTACTGGGGTTTGAAGCTAGGGCCTTGCGCTTGCATGCTTTGCAAATGCTTTACCACTGAGCTGCACCCCCAGCCCATTTTTTTTACTTTTTGAGACAGAGGCTCGCTAAATTATGCAGACTGCCTCTGGTCTCGAACTTGTGATCCTCCTGCCTCTGCCTTCCCAGTTGCTGGGCTTACAAATGTGAGACACCGCACCTAGCCTTTATAGTTCTTTCTCTAGCACTTAACCACTAAGAGTGGACCATTGCAATCTCCATCATCCATACTTGCTGTTGATCAACCATCTGCATCTGTGTGGACCTCAGAAGGACAAGAAGGGCTGGTTCTCCTCTCACTCAAGGAACCCACCAAGATCCCATGTTGATGGGGAGATTGTCATCTGCTCTTCTGCTATGCTTAGCTCTTGGGAAGTGTTGTGCCTTTGTCCTTCATGCTCCATGAATGCCCCAGGGTCCTTTGGGAGCCTCTCCTGTCCTTTCCCAAAGCCCCTCTAGGTCTCAGGCTTCCCTGTTCAGCCTTCTAGTCCCTCTGTCCCCAGGCTCCACCCTCTTGGCCATTGGCTTGAATTGTGATTCATCACTGACAGTGGGGCTGTAGAAATCCCTGAGGTGAAGGAAGGGCTGGGGCTAATAATCTCTTAGCATAACCCATCAGAGTAATGCTAAAATGGCACCTGCTTCTCTTGTATACCAAGAATTGTACCACAGAAGCCTCCCCGGTGCTTTCATAGCTTGATGTACACTAGGTCACAGGAGGATGGTGTATGCTATGCCCGCAAAAGATGGTTGTGGGGAAATCGAAGCACCCTGCCATCCATTTATTGAGCCTCTCCTTTGTACACACACTCTATGGAAATGAAGGATGCAAGGCCCTATCCTTATACTACTGTTTTGTTTAGTTTTGTTTTTTTGTTTTTGCTTTTGTTTCTTGGTACTAGGAGATTGAACCCAGGGCACTTCTATCCCTGAGCTCCACCCCCTATCCCTCTTTTAAAACTTTTTTATCCTGAGACAGGTTCTCGCATATTTTTCTTTTTTCTTTTTTCTCTTTTATTGGAAATTTTTAATGTATAACTTAATGGGTTTCATTATGACATGTATTTCATTGGGACATTTCCATATATGCATTTCATTGTACATTGCTCACATAGCTTCCCCCTTGCCCTCTCATGACCCTCCTCCCCTATCTACAGCCCCCCACCAATGATCTCCTTTCTACTTGTATGTCCTTTTATGAGAATATTTATCTGTATATGTGCATCCCAATTTTGATTTGAGTCCAGACTTTGTTCTATAGTGATCTACCTTTTTACATTCTCAACAGTATTACATGAGTGATCTAGTCTGTTTGCATTATTGCCAGCCTTTGGTATTATTGCTATTATTATTATTATTATTATTGTTATTGCTATTATTACTTTAGCTATTCCTGTAGTTTTTTTCCTATCTTCCCCTTTTTTTCCCACCATACTAATAAAGTTGTTCTGTTAAGGAAAAAACAATTTTAATAGATTATGGAAATAGAAAGTCATAATAAGAAAAGGTATAGGCTTACTGACATAGCATTAAGCCCTAGCATGAGGAACATTTTATGAAAAGACTCATTTAACTTTAGTTTTAGAATTTTACCCAAGAAATTTAAATAATATACTTTATATAACTACTACCCCCTCATATCTGTCAGCTTGTCATGCTGTAGGCACTTGCATGTTGTCATGATGCTGAAAGCTATGCCACTGGTATTGCAGATACCAGCAGGGCCACCATGGTGGACAGGTTTCAGCTGAGCTTCCAGACCAAGACAAACTAGGGAGAAGGATCCATGAGCCCAATCCCAAAATAATTAGCCATAGAAAACCCTATGAATAGCAGAGAAGCACCATCAAATATAGTGCCGAAAAATGAGACTTCCATGGTGGAAGCTGTTTAAAAGATGACTGGGAAAGAATTGCCTCCTCAAAGTAGAGTCGATCTTAGTGACAGGAATGGAGTAGAGTCCCTGGGACCCCCTTTTGTGATGTGGCACAACTCAAAATGAGAAGAAACATAGTTGCTGCAACAATAGGCCCAAACATAAAAAGATCATAGGCATGGTACAGTGTTGGGTAATGTTTCATTTTGCTGTACATAGGGTCACTGTGAGTTGGAAACGACTTGACAATACCTAATAACAACAATGACAACAACAACATATAACAACTAATAATAAAGTAATTTAGGAAAGACAATTTTAGGAGCTAGAAGAATGTTCTTTCCTTTTCCTACCCTTGACCAAGTATTTAGGGAATATGTGATGTGTGCCAGTAGTGTTTCCAACACTATTGATGTAATGGTAAGGTGGAAATGTTAGAAAAGGCAGAATAATCATTTATTCACACAAATAAAATGGCAGCTGTAATAAATGCTACAAAAAGAAAAATCTCAATACTAAGGAAGTATATTTTAGTGGGCCTCAACCTGGTCAGAGAGATTAGGAAAACTACTCTACTTGGTCCATTTATTTTGAAACTGTTAACCTTAAAAGCAAATCATGTCATTTTCATGTCTATTTGCATTGCTTGCTATGTATTTGCTCTTTAACTAGCTCTTTAAAAACAAAAATAGAAGCTATTGCTGGGTGTGGTGGCACATGCCTGTAATCCCAGGGACTTAGAAGACAGGCAGAAGGATCTCAAGTTCAAGGACAGAGCCTACATAACTTAGCGAGACCTTGTCTCAAAATAAAATAGTAAAAAATGGGCTGTGGGTACAGCACACTAGTAGAATACTTGCAAAGTATGTGCAAGGCCCAGGGTTCACCCCCCAAGTACTGCAAAGAAACAAAACAAAACCTATTTAAAATGTACATGTGATGGAAACTTAGATAAAACATCTGTTTATCATTATTCAGTTTGTATATTGTGGACCAGAAGAAAAAAACCACATATTTACTTTTTAAAATTATGTTCGTGTAGATTCGTGGTACTCTAAAGAGCTGGACCAAGTTGTGGTGTGTGTTGAAACCTGGGGTGCTGCTGATCTATAAAACCCAAAAAAATGGTCAGTGGGTTGGAACAGTCCTTCTGAATGCCTGTGAAATCATTGAACGTCCGTCAAAAAAGGACGGCTTTTGTTTCAAACTTTTCCATCCTTTGGAGCAGTCTATTTGGGCAGTGAAGGTATGTAAGAACATTTCACGGTAAAAGGTAAAACTGAATAGAACTAAGATAAGTCAATCAAATGATTTCTTTCCTCTGCCAGGATTGTAAATCTGTTTCTGTTTTCAAGAGCATTGTTCTCCTTTTTGTCTCTATCCACAATGAAATATACACCAAAAAACTTTACTTTAAAAATCTAACTTAAAAGTTTTTCTCCTGAAACTGTTTCCAAAACTTACTTCATCTTATTATCTCTTTTGTCCTTGAGGATGCAATTTATACTGTTTTTTATTCTCAATTTGTAATTACTGATTCTTTTTTAATTTAATTTATTTTTATGGGGCACAGATTGATAATTCTTCTTTGTAACTTTGTATGTGTACTTTATTTTTTTTTTCTCTTCATTTAAATGGTAATGTCGCCTAAAATAGAATCTGCCATTTATTTTTGTGGTCTTTCCTATAGTGGTGTGAATGTGTGATGGGAAGCCTAGAAGCAGAAGCAATCCTACTTACTGTTAGAAGAGGCAGCTTTCTTTAAGGATGGGGCTCTAATATTTTTATTACTAAAAAGCATTACTGTGGTCACTCCTGTGCTATAAAGCAAACATAAGCAGGAAAATACAAATGTGATTCATGATCAAGGAATTCCACAAATAGTAGACATGCAGGACCTACTAAACAAATCAGTGAATCTAGTTTAAGTTCCAACAAAGTGATCATTATCTTAGTTTCTAGAGAGATCATTTGTCCTTGTATAAAGGGTTTAGAATTCTTCCTTTAAGGAAAACTACCTAACTGAAATTATATACATATTACTTAATTAGGCAATAATAGTACACCTAGAAAAAGACTTTAGACTTTTATTTCAGTAATCTAAAATCCTTGCAAGAGTAAACTGAGGATCAGAATTAACTCCGTTCTGGAATTAGGTACCTTCCATAGGAAAAAGAACTGAACCCATAGAACCTTTGATGTTTTACATGGAACCTATTATTTAGTCCTCATATTTAGGAGGAGGATACAGTTTCCTCCCATTGGACAGATAAAAGATTGAAGCCTACATAGGTTACTTAAGTAATTTTTCCATCAGGGAGCCAAGATTAAAATCCAGGAAATCTGATTCTAAATCCTAATCTATATTGGTTATAGGGACTGGCCTATAAATTATAAAGGTATTTGAAAATGCCTTGGATATTACAATATTTGTTTAAGCTATATTGATTTTTTTCCCCTGCTTTTTCATTTGGAATCTTCATCTTTATTTCCTAGGGTTTAGATACATTCATTACTAGTCACATATAAATGTGCAGCTAGTCATGACCTTAAACCTGTGTACCTAGTATATGTACCAATATTTAAGAAAAAAATGATGTTTCTTTTTCTCACATCAGCCATGATCCCCACAGGGTTAAAGAATCTTTTCAAAAAAACTTTTAAAAGTATGCTTATATGTCAAAGTTATACTGTAAATTCAATGCCTAGTTTTCCTTCCAGATAAGAACTGTGTCCACCTAAGTTTAGCCTTGGTGATACTAATTACTTGTTGGTGTTACATACTTTTAAAACAAATAACCTGAGCCAAAAACAAAGTTTCCTTTGCTTTCCAGTTTCTGGAAAAATAAAATTAGTTTGTATAGTTGATCTTTAAAAACAAATATATCATTTGTTATAATACGGAGATTTATTTTCCCCCCAGATCCAATCAAAATTCAATCCTCTTTTTCTTGTGAATCACATTTCCAACTGTTTTCTTTAGACTTCTAGAAATTTATTACTTATTTCATAATATCTATAGGATACTACTGTTAAAATTAATTAATTTTATCTAGTATAGTAAATTTTAGGTTTTCTTTAATATGTGAGAAATATGTAGGGGTAATACTTAGGTGATGATAATTATCATTTATTCAGTTTTCTGGTAAGGAGGTATATTTGTTGGAAAAAAACCTTCCTTATTAGTTAATATTTATATTATCAGAAAGGAGAAATTAAATTTGTTGCTTTTAAATTATAATCCATGGTTCCTAATATAATCCATATCTGATCCAGATAGTAATGGATAATATAAAGTTGATATCTCATAATACTTACTCTATACCATTTATTTTATTATTAAGGGTCCAAAAGGTGAAGCAGTTGGATCCATAACTCAGCCCTTACCTAGCAGTTATTTGATCATCCGAGCTACTTCAGAGTCAGATGGTAAATATAATTTTTGATGGATCGGTTTTCTAAGGATTTATTTGTATATCATTTTGTTTTATCCTTGGAGGGAAATGATTTTTTAGTATGACATTTGCTGCAGAAAAACTAATCCTCAATTGCTTAGAATACTAAATATATTATTAACTTGGTAAACAGAGAAATCTGATAGGAACCATTGTGTAACACAGCAATCTGTCAACAGCTCAGTTTTCCTCTTAGTCTTCCATTAACATATTAACACATTTTTGATTGTCAGTGTTCTCTGTGGTAACTTGTTAAGTTTTATCATTTTATAAATGCATTTAATTCTATCTATATTTTATCATTAAATGTTAACATTTATGAGACATACACACTGTTGTGGTTTTATTTTACATAAGACATTCCTTTTGCAAACTCCTTTATTCCATACTGAGTAACTTGATACATAATTCATGAAGTACATATGAGGATAGCAAAACTTTCTTATCTAAAAGTAAGGTAACTTTAAAACCTGGTAATTGAAAGTGGCTTTCTTCCTTACTTTCATGTTTCAGTTTAGATTAGCTTGACATAAGCATATTTTATGTACTTTGCTTGGTGCCTTCAAATTATGCTACATGCTAACATTCTAAGGTTTGTAAAATAAAGTTCATTTATTTTGGTTTGGGTATACTTGCTGATGCATGTTGTATATTATTCATTTATCTGTGATTTCTAGGTGCTTATTAATACATAAAAAGCATTTATGAAATAAAGATTATGTTAAAAAATCCTGGCAAGATTTTATGTACAAATTAACTCTTCTAGTGCCTGTTCCTCAAAGAAATAATAGAATGTGTAAAGATAGCAGGGATACATTAAGATGAATATTAGTTTCATTGTTTCTTTAATTTTCCTGTTGATAAATCTGTGTTCTTCCAGGAAGGTGCTGGATGGATGCTTTGGAGTTGGCTTTGAAATGTTCTAGTCTTCTTAAGCGCACAATGATCAGGGAAGGAAAGGAACATGACCTGAACATTTCCTCAGAAAGCACCCATGTGACTCTATATGGCTTACTACGTGCTAACAATCTCCACAGTGGTGACAACTTCCAGTAAGTAGATACTATTACTAATTTGCTACTTATTTCAGAGACCATGTTGTTCACTAGATTAGTTGTCAGTTCTATTATTTTAGTAATATATGTAGGTTTGAGCCTGCGGCCATACCTCTGTGTCATCCGATCCCGTCAGATCTCGGAAGCTAAGCAGGGTCAGGCCTGGTTAGTACTCGGACGGGAGACTGCCTGGGAACATCAGGTGCTATAGCCTTGGGAGAAGGACCCAGCAACAGACTCCCCCCAAAAAACCAGACATTGAAAACCCTATGAATAGCAGAGAAACACTAACAATAATGTTTCACCTGTTATACGTAGGGTCACTATGAGTCAGATACCAACTCTACAGCACCTAACAACAACAACATGTAGGTTTGAAATTTTCCTATCTTCTTTTCATTGTTGTTGATGTTAAGTACTGTCAAATCAGGTCTAACTCATAAAGACCCTATGTACAACATAACAAAACACTACCTGATGTTGTGCCATATACACAATCATTTTTATACATAAACCCATTGTAGCCACTGTCTCAATCAATACTATGTACATTCCATGTTCTTTTCATTATATAGCCTAAAGCCTTTAAAATTTATCTTCTCTGATCAGGTATAGAAATTTATTTCCTTTATTCTAGATAACATGCGTTGTTGTTATTAGGTGCCATTGAGTCAAGTCTGACTCATAGCGACCCTGTGTACAACAGAATGAAACACTAACTGACACTGTACCATACCCGGCACTATGTCAGTACTTCTCTGCTATTCATAGGATTTTCAGTAGCTGATTGTTTCAGGAGTGGGCTGCTTGGTCCTTGTCATAAGCCCATAGTGCCCAGTGTTCCCAGGCAGTCTCGCATCCAATGACTACACAAGCTTGACCCTGCTTAGCTGCCAAGATCAGATGGGATCAGAAGCCAGCATGGTTTGACTATAGTCATGTATTCCTCTATCTTTCCTAAATACAGCCATGCTAATTATCTACCTTGCTTTTGTGTATAGTGTGACTTTCATTAAGAATGATTTCTAGTCAGGCATGATGGCTCACACCTATAATCCCAGTAATGGGGGAGTCAGAAGCAGAAGGATTGTGAATTTGAGGCTTGAGGCAGTCTATGTAACTTAGTGAGGCCCTGCCTCAAGGTAAAAAATAAAAAAAGGGGCTGGGGTGCAGCTTATGGTAGAGCACTTGCAAGGTATGTGTAAGGCCCTGGGTTCAGGCCCCAGTACCACAAAAACAAACAAAGATTTCTACTCCTTCTTTCTCTTCTGTCATAACTGTAGTATATCTCAAGAACAGTTTCAAATATCACATTGTATGTAAAGCTTTCCTTGTCTCATTAACACTGAGATATAATCTATTTTTCTGCAGCTATTCTTATAGCACTTTTTTTGTAATGGCATCAGACTTACTCTGTGGTATTATAAAATTCTCACATATTATTATGTGTTTTGAGTTGGAACTGTATCCAAATTGTGGTTTTATCCCCTGAAGCATTCATTGTAGATAATACTAACAAATTATTTCTCTGTGAAACTGGGGAGCACTGCCTTTGTTCAGGTGCTGGTTCCTTGTTGCTTTGAAGGATAAACACTAGACTTCCTCTTTTGTTACTTTCCCTACCTCTCAGCTTCTGCTGTGCAGCCACTTACCTCATCAGCATTGAGGTTGCTCTTCTCCATTAGGCTCCTGCTGTCTTCTCTATGTAACCTAAGCTGAACAGTTTTTTCCTATCTTTTTGGCCAGTACTACACCTTAAAAAAACAAAAACAAAACAAAACCCCACAAAAAAGTCTCTGTCAAACCTCCATTATCTGACTGTTTGCAGACCAACCTTCCTTTGCAGACCTACTGTCTGGAGATTTATCTTAATCCCAAATACCTAGAACCTGAGTAGACTAGGCCAAGGCCAAGAGTAGGGTAGGGCAATTGCTCTGAATAGAGTAGAACTTAACAACTTTAGGCTATAGGCTTTTGTTTTTCTTGCAATATTAGGGGACTGAACCCAGGGCCTCAGACATGCTGCTGAACCCAAGGCCTCAGACATACTTTACAAGTGCTGTCCCAGCTGGACGCCACCCCAAGCCCCTTTTTTATTTTCTATCTTGAGACAAAATCTTGCTGAATTATGCAGGCTGCCTCTGGCCTCAAACTTGTGATCCCCCTGCCTCTGCCTCCCAAGTCACTACACCCAGCTAGGTTTATTTCTTAAGCTGAAATTTTCATTGCCAATTCGTTCTTGAATTTTTTTCTCACAAATAAGTCTATCACAAATGGTGAGTAAAATTCAACACAATTCTCATTTTCCATTTTTTTCATCTTATTCTTTTTGTTGTTGTTTTTGTTTGTTTGTTTGTTTGTTTGCGGTACTGGGGGTTGAACCCAGGGCCTCACACCTGCATGCTTTGCAGGTGGTGGACCATTGCGCTGCACCCCCAGCCCCCCCCCTTTTTTTTTTCTTTTTTGACAGGGTCTCTCTAAGTTATGCAGACTGCCTCTGGTCTCCAACTTGTGATCCTCCTGCCTCTGCCTCCCAAGCTGCTGGGACTAGTTATTTTTTGTTGTCATTGTTCATGGTCTTACTGTCTTCCAGGCTGACCTTGAAGTCATGAACCTCCTGCCTCAGCTTCGTGTGTGCTGGGATTACAAGCATGTAACCACCATGCCCAGTGAACCTGATAATCTTGACTTATATATATTTCTTAAGACCAGCAGTGACAGTGATCTTGCTTTAAGTGAAGATTTTTGCAAAACTAAGGGAAAGGGTAGTCTAAAATTTTGCTTTTGGAAGGTTTTAGCCCCAGGAATACAAAGACAAGGAGCAAAGATTATCATCTTTTAACATGTCTAAGGTTTTTACTTAATGTCTCTGTGCCTCTGTTTACTAATCTATAAGAATAATGATATTACCTATCTCATAGGGTAATTTTGAGGATTAAATGAATTAAACTATATAAAACACTTTTAGACCAGTGCACATCATGTAATAAATTCACAATAAATGCTATATGTTATTCTAATAAATAAATTAGTATTCTTAACCTCCTAATAATTCTCCTAAGGTTAAATGATAGTGAAATTGAGCGACAGCATTTTAAGGACCAAGATATGTATTCTGATAAGTCTGATAAAGAAAATGATCAGGAGCATGATGAGTCAGACAATGAGGTGATGGGGAAAAGTGAAGAAAGTGACACTGATACATCAGAAAGGCAAGATGACTCATATATCGAACCTGAGCCTGTCGAGCCTTTAAAGGAAACCACCTACACGGAACAGAGCCATGAAGAACTTGGAGAGGTAAAAGTCTATTTTCAGACCTTCTGGTTTTCTAATGCTGAATTTGCGAATAAAATTGTAGATATTATTTGCTTGATCTGTTTATTTTCTTGGAAGGAAATATTTATATGTGCTGTTTTATTTTAAAAGGTACATATATATGAAATATCTTAGGACCTATAAACAACTAAACATATATTTAAAAAGAGTCTGTTAAATTGAAAGCTTACATTTTCTTCAAGTTTGCTTTTGAAATAGGATACTTCCTAATATCATTGCCAGGTGCAAAGCAAATGGCAAGGAAACACAACATTATAACTTTCTTATTATCACTACTGCCTAAAAGTAAATAAATATAAAATAAGAGGGTACAATTTTTTCTTATTGGATCTTTTTTTTTTTTTTTTTTTTTTTTTTTTTTTGTAGTACTTGGGGATTGAATGCAGGGCTTCACGCATACTTTGCAGGTGCTGTACCATTAGGCTGCACGCCCATACCATTTTTTAATTTTTATCTTGAGACAAGATCTCACTAAGTAATGCAGGCTACCTCTGGGCTAGAACCTGTGATCCTCCTGCCTCTGCCTCCTGAGTTGGTGGGATTATAGGCATGAGCCACCACTCCCAGCCATCATGGATTATTCATATTACTCACTTTGATATCTCTTGCAACTCCCTCTTTTATTTTTTTGTAGTTGTACACTCTATTGCATGAAGAGTTGTTTCCATATTTTAAGAAGACTTGGAGAAGTCCTGGAGAAAATTTATATTTTCAACATTAGCTATTTATTTTTTCATATCTACATGTCTGAAATAAATGTAATGTTTCAGTATGCTTTGTTTATTACTAAAGGCAGGTGAGGCTTCTCAAACAGAAACCGTGTCTGAAGAAAACAAAAGCCTTATCTGGACACTGTTGAAACAAGTACGTCCTGGCATGGACCTGTCCAGGGTGGTTCTGCCTACATTTATTTTAGAACCCCGTTCTTTCCTGGATAAACTTTCAGATTACTACTATCATGCAGATTTCCTGTCTGAGTAAGTATATTTTTAGTTCTTAAAATAGAAGATGCTTCATTATTTTAGAGATTCTCAAGAGTACTCCTTTCAGTGATTATACCTTTTCAAAGTCAGTCTCTAATGAGATATCTCTCTCTCTTCCCTCTCATTTCTTTAGTTGACCTTGATAAATATACTTAACACTTTGCCACAGTGTTTCCACTTATGAAATAGAATTGATGGATCACAAGCTTGAGGAAGACAGGAATTCCACCCCTCACTAGACCACAAGTGCTGTTACAGGATCCTTGACCTGTAACAATGGGGACTGACATTGTTCTCCATTGAAGCCCTCATTCAGGTCCCATTCTCGGGCTTGTGCTCTCTCTGTGTGTACTTGTGAGACCTGTTCAACTTATCACAACCTAATAACCTGCCATTTGCTGACTTTTCACATAAATCTTGTCTTTGCTTAACTTCTGAAGCTGTGAACTGATTGATTCTCAGTGTAATTTTGAAGAAGACAGACATAGAAAGGCAGGAGAGGAAATTTCCAGTCTGTCCCAAGAGTCTTTTTGAGAACCAGTAAACTTTCCAAGTATCACAATTTTGTGCTCACCTTCCCACTTCTCACCTGCTGTCCCCATTCCAGCAGCAGTGGTGTTTCAAGGCCCTGTGTTTTCTATAGTACCTACCTCTGGCCTCGTGACTTGAGTTTTTAGAATCACATCAGTATTTGTTTTCAGTTTCTCTTTATTAGTTATATTAGTGAGCATTACAAAAAAAAATCATCAAGTGACTCAAAGATGATTGAAAAACTATGGGAAAATTTTTTAGCTTGTATCATAGACAGTGTTAATCTCTCTAAAAAAATAATTCTTAGAAATTTAATAAAATATTCAACAACCCATAGAAAAAGGAGTGGAAGAAATGGCCAAGCACCTCACAAAGAAATAGAAACATGTAAGCTTTATACAAATTTTTTTTTAAAAGTAGATTCAAACTATAGCAAAATAATGTTCATTTTTCACATTGAACAAAGTCCAAAAGCTTTTATGTACCAGTTCTGCTGTCTTCTATAGTTCTTTATCTTCTCTGTCTAGAAATTAATTTCTCTCAGAATATAAGGCAGGTTCCTATGAATCATACTATGATCTTGAGAGAGATGTCTGTTTGCACAAATGAAAAGGTTGCATGTTGCGGATGTGATGGAGTATGCCTATAATCCCATTACTCAGGGGCTGGGTGAGGCAGGAGAATGGTGAGTTCAAGGATCATGATATCAAAGGCTTCCTTCCTTTTATTTAATTAAATTTATTTACTTTGAGACAGGGTCACAAAAGGAAAGGAGGAAAGAAGAAAGGAAGGGATGGAGGGAAATGATAGATTTTCTGACAGTACAAACCATTGGTGAGGCTTTATGAGGCAGTAAGAGTTCTCATACTTTCCATGAGCAATACAAAGTAGTAGAGTGCCTTTGAAGAAATACGGCAGTATTTGCCAAAGTTATGAATACATTCATCCTTTGATCCAGTAATCCTGGATATAACTGTACATGTTGTTGTTGTTGTTAGGTGCCGTCGAGTCGGTATCCGACTCATAGTGACCTTCTGTACAACAGGGGAAACACTATTGTCAGTGCTTCTCTGCTGTTCATAGGGTTTTCAATGGCAGATTGATTTTTGGGAGGGGGTTGCCAGGTCCTTCTCCCAAGCCTACAGCTTCTGGTGTTCCCAGGCAGTCTCCCATCCAGGTACTAACCAGGCCCGACCCTGCTTAGCTTCCGAGATCTGACGGGATCAG